>JAMKCH010027648.1:0-59974 GCA_023653785.1 Ophioderma brevispina
AGAAGTACAGCAACCTCGTCGTGTTGAGGACTACTGACCTCACCCGCGAATCTGACCTGCACATGCGCAGTCAACTGGAAGTCATAATGCCGATTAGGCTTATTGATAAAAAGCCCTCATCCTCAGCATGAATACATGGACTACCTCAAAAACAAGGACACTGTACACATTATTGAGGTAAGCATTATTGTATTTTTAGCGCAAATACCAAATTATTCAACCTTATTTAAATCCATGGCAGGAGTAGTACTTCAGAGATGCAACAACAGAGGAGTAGACCCATTTACTGAAAATCCTAAATTTGAACCGCTGGCAAGGCCCAATTTTAGTGTAGCATCCGCAAGCTCTAGGGAAGGTATTTTCTTACAAGGTTTATAGGGTAGAATACCCTGCTATAAAATAAATTGGTACTTAAAACTTGATTTTTGATGCAATTTTACCTTATCATTAACACTTACATCACAGAAATTTAATTTTTATTTATGGCCAGAAATCCAGAAATTTCCAGAAGTTACATCCCTGGTATTATAAATCCCCATATAGAGAAATTCACAGTCCTGACAACCTAGCTGGATAAACCTATACCTCCATTCCATTATGCTTGTTTTGTGTACTTAAAAATCTGAGTATATTATTCAACATAAACCAAGAAATCATTACAAATAGCAGAGGTTATTTTTCCCTCTTGAATGGGCACACAGTGTAGCTTCATATAGATTCAAAGAGATTATAGTTCCCATGGATGTAGTAATAATCTTACTATTAGTAGCAGCTTTGTGCAGTGACCATGAGGTATTAATTGCATACTTATACAAAATTACATTCAATTACATCAATAAATATCAGAAAGGCAGTGAGAAATTCCAGGCCTTTTGAAAACATTTCCCTTTACACTTTACAAATATATTGCTTTGAAATTCAACAGGTAAAATCATAATTTTACCATTTTAATATATTCTGAACATAATAACATCTTATATTGCCCCCAAAGACACATACCCTGAATACAACCACAATACGGTTAAGTAACAGGCAAGGTTAACATTTAAATTATATAGAAAACCTTTTCAGGCTCACTTCAATGATACACATACTTGATTGTCAACTATAGTTACACTAGTACACTATACTTTATTCAGTCTAAGAGGGTGTTTTGAATCAATCCCACAGTGCATTACAATGTGCCTAAACTGTACTGTACTAAACACATGCCAGTACTTAGGGATAAAAAGTGTTCCAAAACCTTAAGAACCACCAGACATATCATGATCATGCTAAAAATTCCTTAAAGGTGCATTTCGTGATTCCAGCACCTTCTGTTTTATTCATTGATCACTAGATATCACTGAGAAAAGCTTATTCTCAAAATTTGAGCTGATCCGGACCTTGCAGTTTTGTGTTATGAGCAATTACTCGTTTCCCACGGTCCCATAGCCTAGGCTACCGTGCTACAGATGCGACCGAATTTGCACACGTAAGATTGGGCACACAAGGATTACTATGGCTAACGGTTCAGATGATACAAAAATCTCAACATTTTCTAGGTAAGTCGGGGGGACGAGGCTGTGGATCACGAAATGCCCCTTTAAGTACTAATGCTTTATGGGCTAAAATGAGTGTAAAAGTCAGAGTTTTTATGTGTTAAGAATAGGATTTTTTGTGGATTACATGATCTTATTGGGGTGAAATTTCCCCAAACTGATGCATTGTGGGATTGACTCACTACACCCTCTGGTTCAGTCTCAAGTTGAGTTAATAACATCATTATACACGCAAATAAAGGCAGCACTTTTGAAATGCTAGCAAGTATACATAGACGTGTCTTGCAGACACTGCCATTTCAAGATTGAACAAAGTATACACTATGAGTTACAATATGCTCATCCACCAAGGACACAGTTCAGTGCGTGGGTTGTACTGCACATACATTGACATGAATTGACCTTGTGTGATCTGGGTATCATATATCATACCCAAAAAACGGGGTATATTTTCTAAATATATTGGTGAATGAAAGCTACTGAACTGTGCCAAGGGAATTGAGATTTTACTAGCTCATAGTGATAGTAAGGGGCAACTTTAAAATAAAATCCCTGGTTGGAAATGGTGTTTCATGGCAGTTGAACCACTTTTATTGTTTAGAACAATAAAAACTGTTTCCATCCTAAAAGAACTGGTTGGAACCGGAGAGAACCAGCAATCAAGTTTTAAAGTTGCCACTAACAATCTATGACCTGAGGTCTGTCCTATCTTAAAGTGCAAGTGGTCACCACAAACCATTTTTAGAGGGGGAGGGGACAAGTCCAACTTCACAAGCTTGGAAGTTTTTGAGATGCATCAGCGATATTAAAAATGCACATCTCAAACATTGTCAGGTAATTCTCAGCTTTAAAAGATTTAATCTCCTAATTTGCACTCTGGTAACATGTAACTTCTCAAAAAATCAAATTCACCATGGACACGGGGAACTTGTACTGCATTTCCCTTCCTCTGTGCAGTGACATAGGTGTACGATTTGGTGAACACACCATTAACCCCCTGAGGTCTACTACCTTTCTTACAGTATCTCTGATTGGCTCATTACATGATATATCCGATTAACCTTTCATTAACCAATCAAAATAGATCCCCCATATATCTGTACAACCAGTTAAGGTTTTTCTTATCATGTATCTGATTGGCTAGATACAAGAATAACCCATGTACAACCAATCATCGGCCGGTAGACGTCAGGGTGTTAAGTCACAGACTACTAGACTACTTTCAAATCAGACATCCCAAGAATCATGAACATTGCACAATTTGAGCTCAAATGATGTAGCCCAGATTTCGACCTAGTGCTGTTTCTTTAGCATTTGTACGTATTTCAGGGCTACAAGTGGGCACCTTGCAAAAATATAGGCTAAATACCAGGGCCAAAAAAGAAGGATAATAGGGATAATATAGGGAAAAACAAGAAACTTATAGGGAAAATTATAGGGAAAAATAGGATTTGTTTATTTTTCTTGAAGGTGGCACCTTTCGCATTGTATCTCGGCACATTTCAATTCCATTAGAAGATATGTGGCCAACAATTAAGACTTCTCTGGCGGTATTGCCTATAATACATGTAGCTATATTCACATGTTGAAAGTACATAAAAGAGGGGGGAAATGCTTTCTGACAGTGTACCTATCCCTATTGTTTTTGAGGATCCAAGTTTCCTGCAGAGTGTAATTATTTCAAGTATGACTCTATATAAGCATTAAGTTTTGACCTTATTTTGATGTTGGACCTCATAACCCATAGGTCAAAGAGGTGTTATTTTGTGGAAGAATGCAATAACTTTTCTGAAAGTTTATTATTTCATTTGAGATACATTGGAAACCCACACCTTTACAGTGGAAATTGTACATGTGGCCTTCCCTGCTTATTGCTTTTGGCAAACCTCGTTGTGTATTTTAAAAATGGTAATAGCATCTGCTGGATCCCTCTATTTTATCAACACTTTTATGTAACAGCTATGTCAATATCAGCACTTGAATCCATTTTACACCAATGCATCATTACTAAGGAAGATGCATTTGATTTTTTTCTCAAAACATGGTCAAAGGTCACATGGGTCATTAAAGGTCAATATGTGTACACCCCGAGTCCTTAGCCAGTGGTTCTTTTGAGCAATTTGGTGGCAATTTTTAGATTTTAAAAGGAAATTGCATTTGATATATAAAAATAGGGTCAAAGCTCACATCGGGCTCATTAGAGGTCAATCTGTGTCCAATCTGTATGAGTTTTGGGCTGGTTATTTTTTTAGCAAGTGTGATGTCATAGCACCTAACTTGCACCAGAAATGACATTTAATAGTTTTAACCACATTAGTTCAAAGGTTACATAGCAACCTGGTGCATCTTGGGACAGTGATTCTTTTCACAAAGTATGAAGTTAATTGGTCAATGTGTATAAGAGTGAGCAAGAGTTTGACAGATATTTATATAGCAATCAACGGGAATAAGAGTGGAAAACACAAATACAATTTCACAGATTTGGTCTTGACCTTTGACCTGCATCTTATACCAAATGTTGTGTTAGCCAATATGGTCCGTTGGTGCAAGAGTTGTCATTTCCCTCAAAACTGCCTCAAAAAATCTTGAAAAAGGCCAAGATCTTCTGGGGCTTGTGCCTGAGCCAAAAAAAAATGAAAAAAAGATGCATCTTGTAAGCAAAATCCTCAGAAATTGGTATTTTTTTTTACCAAAATGACCCTTATGAATTGGTAAGGGTTTCAAGTCCAGCTGCACACCCACAACCAAACCAAATCTGAGCAGCCCCCTCCCATGGAGAACAAATTTACTTCAATTGTGTAGTCCGAGTTTACCAACTCTGACTTCTGTATAGCATCTATTTGTAAAGAATATTAAAGCAGTGGTCTATGGTTTTTACTCCTAAACAAAAGATCATGCCTCAAACAAAGTCATCAAAATTAAGAAAGTCCTAAAATTGACAAAGGACTTGAAAGCTGACTCTTTATACATGTACAACCATGCTAATTTAAAATTGGAGATACCCAATTTTGTAGTGCTTGTTTTAAAAGCTCCTTGTAATGAACATTTAGACTCTGAAAGGCAATGCTTTTGATCAATTCTGTGAAAAACCAAGCAAAACACCAATCTTTATTTCTGTGGAGAAAAAAATATAGGGAAATATAGGGAGTTTGGAGGGTTATAGGGATAGGGTCAATATAGGAAATATAGGAATTATAGGGCCGCTTGTAGCCCCGTATTTTCTATGATGCGGGATGGCTGAGCATATGATTAGCTCTTGGTAAATCCATATGGACTTTTACTGGTGCATGATTTCCCTATTTTTTTCATATTTGAAACCAGCCCTTACACATTTAAGTTGCTTAAGACCTCTCGTATCTGCTCAGCAGTCACTGACATTGCCATAAAGTGATGATGTTATTTCTTCCATTCTTATATTTTCGGTTTTCCGATTTTCCTGTTTTTCCATTTGGTATGTTTTGCAGCTATCAGCCAATCACCAGGTGTATAATGTACCCGTTTCCACACATCCAAATTTATATTCAAATAAAGATGGAGGGCATCAACTGACAAGTACTCTATGTTGCTGAACATAATGAATTCAAAAGCAACTGCAAACCGAGGCAATATATAGCCTAAACGTAATTGCAAAAACTTGTGTTACATCTGTTGCAAACGTCTAACCTTTATGTCCCCGACGTTTGAACTCTCTTTTAGTGCCAGAATTAAAGGTGCTTGTTCCATTTATGTCCTATTGTGTTCTCTACTTGCTATGAGGGCCTGGCACTTGCACACCGCCCCATCAAGTAATGTGGGACACAAACTTTGCGGTTATTGATGGTAGAAGCATAATGCATATTGTAAAGCCTATATTCAATTACTGTGCTATTTTGATGGTTAACCATTAAAACGGGTGTTTTTTTTTGTTTATGTCTTGGGAATGAAATGGGCTTTTAGGACTCAATTTAAGAACGACAATTAGAAAATACGCCTTCCATCTGATATCAAATCGATACTGCTTCCGGTAAATCGGAACACGCACCTTTATCCGTGCCAAAGCTTGTTGCAACTTTTCTTATACAGGCACGCCCGCAAACCGCAAGCAATGCATATGTTTAGTCTATAATAGAGTTGCTTCAAAAGAGAATATGTTGTCTTTCATAATTAATGCCACATTGAGGACCTTTTGAAAAGCAGTCATCTGACTTGCATTTTTTTACACAGTAAAATATACAAAGAAAACTTTGAGTTCTACTGCAATGTAAGAGACACAAACTGCAGAGAAAGAGACACAGATTGATTGCCTCAACGAAATAAAATAAACCAAACAAACTCTGAAGGTAGGCAATGAAATAGACAAACTCTGTGGTATACAGTAATAACGAACATCAGATTTTGTGGGAAACTGCAATAAATAAAACAACAATCTTTCATTATTTACTAAATAAAATAACATAATTCAACTTGTAGGTATACCCTTTTTAATAAAAAGACACCTGTAGGCAACTAAAGGGTCTATTGCATCAAAAACAGCAAAAAGAAAGGAAGGGGGGGGTTGTTGGTTGAGTTAGTAGTGAATCCAATTTTGGGGTTTACTGCAAAAAATAGACAGACCAGGCCCTTACGCAGGGGGGGTGCGGTCGCAACCCCCCAAATCGAAAAAAATGGGAAAAAGGTCCACTTTTTGCTGAATCTTTTGATAAAAAGTCCCAAAATTATCCGCAAAAGTTTGCCACCAAAGTCCACTTTTTGGTGAAAAAATGGTTTCGCAAAAGTCCCCAAAAAAGGCCATTTTTGGGGGCTAGGTCCACTTTTAACCAAAAGGTCCACTTTTTCCCCGAAAAAAGGTCCACTTTTTTGAAGTCCTTACCCCCCCCAAAATAATCCTGCCGTAACGGCCCTGTACATGACAAACTTTTGTGAACTACTGCAAGGGTTCCAACATTATATCTACCCTCAGGCTAAAGAGGGCCAAAGAATTGTTTCGAGGGCCAATTAACATTATTTTTCTGTTTAGTTTGGGAGCCAAATGTAATTAGTTGGTCGGCTGGATTTGGCACACAGACCCGTCAGTTTAGGATCCCTTGTCTACTGGCAATTAGATCTTATACATATTCATTTCTGAAGGTCCAGTTGATAATATTCCAAGTCTTCACAATTCACATCTACTATTATACAATAGATGCCATGTCTCATAATGTTGATCCCAGGTTTCACAATTTAGGTAAAATCTGCATTTTTATGCAAAAGTCTAGCATTATACTTTGCAACACTGTGTTTAAGAGTTTATCATGTTGTGCCAATGAAGGAAAATTGAATATGAACGTTTGATTTCTCGTCCTTTTCCTCCCAAAAATAATGTTTGGCCGAAAAAACGGTGGTGCATGTTTAAGCTGCACAGTCTCGAAGTCACAGCATTATATTCATACCAATTATGGCGCCACTATGGAAATTTCAGCTGAGACATTCACGCCAGATGACCTCATGCCTTAAGGTCCATTCGTACTTCCACTGCAATGCATGGCGGTGCAGTAATTTCTGCAATGTTTCCGTCACTTCCGCTTCCTCCTAATCACTTTTACTGCTGTCAACCCAGGTCACTTCAGGTCACAGGTTTGTCGTACGTGCAGTAAACTTGCGGAATTAGCCAATACTGCAACACTGGACTGCACCCCACTGCAACTTGCTGCATCGCTAGTTAAAATCATTTTACTTCGTTTCAGTACTGCATTGCGTTGCATACGCAAGTTGATTGCAAGTTACCTTTTGGTAGGCTGCCATTGCCGCACTGCACTGCAATGCATTGAAGTATGAACGACCTTTAAGATACCTGTTTTACCCACAATCCCAAAATTCATTTGTTGCTTGCATAGGAAGGTAGTGATTACAAATTTGACCAAAACGCTGTACTTTTTTCCTTCAATTTTTTCTTCCAATGATGCAGTTTGAAACTGTCAACAGGCATCAGATAGCTGCACATAAGGTATCAAGTTGGCAATTTTGCCTCACCTTCAGTGGACCTCCCGAATGACCACTGCTCGGAGAACTTTCAATGGGCAATCTTCAATGAAAAGCTGTCACCATTGTTCTTCACTCCTTTCTTGCACTGTCGGCAACAAACCGCCAATAATTTGACCTTTCTACTGAGTGCTTTGAATCATTTGACATAAGGTAGGTAAGAAGATAAGCCTTCAGGTGTCATGGTTAAAATACCCACAGGAAGGAAAAATACCAAAAAGGAGAGCACTGTTTATTTAATCTTTCGACCTGATTCAATAAAAAAGACTTTAGAATCTTTAAGTGTTCAAGGCATCATCAATTGATGCATTTTTCCTTTTTGTGGACTCCTCTGAAGTAGTTTCTTAACACTAACGGGAATGTTTGCGATTGGGTGTAAGCTCGCTTCTTCAATTGCTGCATAGTCATTGGTACATCGGCACCGGTTCACCTGAGTGGCGGGGCGTCGAGGTATGTCAATAGGCATCGCCTGTGGAATCAAAGAGAATTTCTCATGAAAGGTCTAACCTGAGGGTGTCAGACACATGGACACATTGGACTATTTAAATACCTCTATACAGGAAGAAATGAGCAACCTAACAAGGTGGTTCACACCAGGAGTCGTACCCCATGTCATGGTTAAAAATCCTTCAAGTTAAAACTTGCACGGTTCCCTTGGCAGGGAAGCAAATATGCAAATAAGCTCATTAATAGGCACAAATAGTGACAACCCAGTGCATGGGTATTACCTGTATACACCCCTACTCACACGCCAACTGTCGTCAAATTTGGACATTGGGATCTGGTAGAAGTTCTCCTTTTTAGTAATGAGATAATCAGAGCAAATATACAAATGAGCTCATTAGTATGCAAAAATAATGATGTCATCATGCATGGGTATTACTTACCCACATACCAAGTTGTGTCAAATTTAGACATTGGGATCTAGTAGAAGATTTTTATGATTTTGGTTGGAAAAATTGGGAGGGGTGTGTATTAGGGTAGGGGCGTGATATGGAGTAAATAGGGTATGTAATGAAATTTCATGTGCATCTGCAATAGAAGGTATTTATAAACACACAAATATAAACACAAACATTATAAAACTAACACATGCAAGCACACTCTAACACATGCACAAGGTTTACATTACTCACTTTCCATAACCTTTGCAAGAATTTCCGCCCCAACACCAAATTGTGGCCATCCGCCTTCTACGGTGACGAGATGGTTTGTTTTCTTGATGGAGTTCAAAATCATTTCTTCATCCATTGGTCTAATGGTCCTCATATTAATGACCTGAAAAAAAAATTGTACAAGGAAATGCAAGATTAGTACAGGATCTAGTCTTCAAATCAAGTTGGGCAAAACCATTTATGATTAAAGGGATTAGCAGTGATTTGCTTAAAAAAAAACTATATAGAAAAAATCATAAAAATCCATCTATATTTTGTTACTGGAATGGATATGCGAACATAACTGCAAGTGGCTGGCTTGAAAATCATGCATTTAAGACAAGGCGGTACTTTTATCTGATTCTGTAATTTCTATTACGAGTGCTATCAAAATTCCGATTTGGGATCAAAAAAGCTTCCCGGTGAAGTCACAGATTCAACGTGATATGTGCACCAGGATTCAAAACAGTTTGACCTCAAACCCCAAAGATTAGGTGATCTTTCAAACAAAAAGATTATTGATCTTTGTACTGGTGTAAAACCACCAATCAGTGTTAGTGTAGATTTTGAGACGCCGTCGCTGTATGTCATTTGAGGGAGACGGTATGACAAATTTCCTCAATACTTATTTTTTTCACTATTGGTGGTTGTTCTGCATTAAAGCAGTTTATTGAATTATACACACTTATACCTGATTTATAAGTTTAAAAAATGGCATTTCCACTATTTTTTTATTTCTCCCATGTCGCTGTAATCCCGTTAATTATTCAACATAACAGAGAACACACTATTTGGGAAAAGTTGTGACCAACGGAGCTGCATTAACTGTGTAAATCCAATTGAAATCATGAAAATTGAATTAACCCCAAATTGTGAAACATGGAAAAGAGTCACAAGTGGTTAAAAGTCAAATTTAATTCAAGTATTTGGCACATGTTTGTATAATTGGCCGCTGCATGGTGCATATTTTGGTCTTGCATTATAGCATAGGGACAAGAAGTCACTGCCAAAATCGGGCACAAATTGTGGCCAATTGGGGAAACATTTTGCTTGTAACTCACAAATTCATGTCCTACAGCCCTGAAATGCCCCCCTCATTTTTAAGTTTAACATGATGTCTATCAAGGCAAACAGTCTTCAAACAAATATTCGATTTCAAAGTGTATCAGGGTTCACATTAGTGGCGTTTTGTGCATTGACACAACTTTTCCAGAGGTGGACGAACTTTGGTCTAGATAGAGTAAAATTTTGCATATTTGTGGAGTGCAAAAAAATGCCACTAAAACGAATAATCACATTTGCTCTGGCACATGCTAACAATAGGACATCCTGTTCACTCAAACAAATAATTTTTGTTTCTGTTAAAAGTTAAACACATGTGCAATCTGTGAACATAATATAGGCTAAAGTGGACTGTATTTCGTCTGTTTAGTTCATTAACCCACTCTCACTGTCCCAAAGGAAGCAAAGTTAATACAGAGTCTTTTGGAGTTAAGGGTCATCAGGGTAATTATTTTCAATATTGCCCAGTCTAGGTTTTGGAATAGATTGTTTGCAGTAGTGTAAAACAGTGCCTCAAAACTGTTAAAAACGTGACACTCATATAATTTGAAGTTGAAACACTTCTGGTAACCTCAAAGGAAACAAAGTTGCGTCCAAGTAGACCCACTATTTTCACACCTTGTGTGCAAACCTGGTGATCATGGCTAATTAAGGTCAGTTAAGGTTTCCTTTGAGGACCTGGAACGGTATCCAGGTAACCAGTAATACCTGTCCCAGAGCAGTTGTCGGCAGCTATTAAATCCGTTCACCAGCGGGTTTCCCGGAAAACTGATGAGGAGGGTAGCAGGTTACGCTTGTAGAACTAAAAAGAAAATCTACTACAAGGGCATCAGCTCTAGAGAGTGAATGACAGCCATCCAGCACTGTTCCTATCATGCTGCCTCGAGCATGGGGGGCATGGTTGCCCAAAGGCTATACGCCAAAAACTGTGGATTGGCTCAGGAGGGCAAATGTTCAATGTGTTTTGCTCCACTAAATCCTCATATGCGCAGTTTATTGCTGTAAGTGTGCCTTTGAATCCGAAAACAGATGTAGAAACTTGGAATTTACTTAAAATTAATACTGGCTTACCTCAACATGATATACCCTCATTTTGCCAAGGACTGAGATGCATCTAGTGCTTCATTTGCACACACAGACTATGTGCCCAGTGTCACATCTGTGCCTTCTCTTTCTATCTTGCCTGTGCCGATGGGGATGAGGAAGTCGTCCTTCATGGCTGCATCTGACATCTCAAAAGCTGACAATAGAGAAGTTCATTCTTTTTTTTTTTTCAGGAAGACAACTGCGTATTAAAACATATGATTTAGGTAAGGTTATAAAAGAATAACTCTTCATAGGAAAGAGACTCAATTTAAAACTGTAACTATCAACTGCCACCACTTCAACCTTCATTGGGGAACTCAATAGTCATGAACATGGAGGAGTGAGACTCCAATTTGTCTGTCATAGATGAGGTGACATCAATGGTTACAAACACAAGTTAGACAACCTGGGGTATAATGACATTTTAGGGTGGTAAGAATATGCACTATTACAGTTACAGCATTCAATAGCCTTATCACGCCTGATTGAGTGCGAATTTTAAACGCACAAGCCATGCAGTGATCACGCTCCACAGTGGCTTGTTGTGGCACGTCATTGACGTCACATGTCAACTCATCTATATACGGCAGTACACAATCTTGCTACAGGCAATGACACAGAAGTTTAAAATTTTTTGGAACCCTCAAGTGTAAAAATAAATTTTAGAGGGTCTGTCCGGTCAGTCAGAATTTAAAAAAAAATGGAACAAATCATTCCTCACGTAGCATTTACATAATGCATTGATGATGTGGGGAGAGTACATATACACATAATGTTTCAATATTTCAAAGATGTGAAAATAGGGCACAATTGGCACTTTTGCTATTGGCATGTGTCGTATAGTGGGACAACTGATTTTGGGAGGACGTTACATCAACACTAACTTTTTTGAGTTTAGCAAGTGGCTACAAGATTGAAAAATTGTCCACTTCAGAAATTGGGCTTATTTTACAGACTATTATTTTCTTTTCAAAAATGCATTATTTTTCACAATGTTTTATATTGCGTTATAGGTAGCAAAATGAAACGAAGCAAATGTCGAGGAGCGCGGGGCAGGAGCCGCGGTGCAGACTCCTGTGTACAGTTATGGGGAATTTGGGTTTTGACATGCTACTATTTTTCAAATGGTTGTTAAAATGCAAGCAACTAGTGATATGGAGATTTTTTCTCTGCAGAGGTTCCAACATATCCTAGTATAAAATCCAAGTACTTAATCAAATTCAACCTATTTAATGATTAATTAAATTGATTTAATTAATAGTAACAGCAGCCCGCAAGTACATGCAAATAGGTTTTCAAACCTACACACAGCAGTACCCAACAAACGCAATGCGTTACTTCAACAAAATAGTTAAATTAAAGACCAAACTAAGTATTCCTTTTCCACTAGTAAATAATGTCACATAATTAGTACCCAATAACTAATTAATGTACTAATTAACTCAATTTCGTCATTTGATAGGCTATTCACTGTGAGAGGATGGTCAGTAATTTCCTACTAACATTAAAAAAAAATACAAAAGACAGGATTGCTGTTTAAGAAATATTAGTATGGTCCCAAAATCCCAATAGCAAGTGTATTATACATGTTGGAATGGATGTTCAAGACTTCAAAGACCAATCTCTTAACATTTGATCATGATGCCAATAGACATAATACATGTACCCATTATTAATTTGAACACCACCCCGTATGTGTTTCACATTTGAAAGTGTATAGTCATCTGTAGTACATGTTAATACTTAAATAACATTAACTGTCATAAAAATTTCTTAGAATTAAAGACCCTCAGCCAACAACAAGTATATTATTAAAAAAGGTACAAAGCCTAAAACTATATACGTAAATATGGGCAATCATTACAGGTGATATCTACAATTTCATTCCACCCTGTATAAAAAATACATCGGTCCTCGGGACCGCATGGTGTCGCCTTCCGTCGCGGTTAGTGAATTGATAGGCCTTAACCTGAACTTTGACATGATAGGGGACCTTGACCTAATCAACAAATGAGGGATCCCAGTTGCACACTATGTCAAGTTTGAGTTTCAATTGAAACTCAACTTTTCCATATGAGGTCAATTTACATTTTCAGCCTATTTTACAACTTGACCTCAACATGACCTTTGACCTTGGCATGGACCTTTGACCTTCATCAACAAAAATGAGGGATCCCATGTTGCACTATGATTCAGTTTGGTTCCAATTGAACTTCACTTTTCATATGAGGTATTTTACATTTTCAGCCTATTTATAGGCTGAAAATGTAAAATTGACCTCATATGAAAGAGTTGAAGTGCAATTGGAACCCCAACCTTGAATCATAGGTGCAACATGGGATCCCTCATTTTTTGTGATGATGGGTCAACGGTCACATTGCCAGGTCAAGGTCATGTGAGGTCAAGTTGTAAAATAGGATTGAAATGTAAAATTCCCTCATATGAAAAGTTGAAAGTTCAATTGGGAACCCAAACTTGAATCAAGGTGCAACATGGGATCCCTCATTTGTGATGAGGTTCAAAGGTAATATCAAGGTCAAAGGTCATGTTAGGCCTATCATTCAATAACGGCGACGGCAGGCGACACAAAGCGTCCGAGGACCGATGTTATTTTTTTATACAGGGTGGATGAATTGTAGATATCAAACTTGTAATGATGCCCCTATTTACGTATATATTTTTAGGGCTTTGTACTTTTTTAATAATAATCTTGTTGTGGGCTGCGGAGTCCTTTTAAGAAATTTTAATCAGTTAATGTATTTAAGTATTAACATGTATACAGATGACTATACACTTTCAAATGTGAAACACCATACAGGTTTTGGTGTTCAAAATTAATAGGTACATGTATTATGCTATATGTCATACATGATCAATGTGGTTGAACAGAGATGGCCTTGCCTCTTGAACATCAATTCCAACATGTATAATACACTTGCTATTGATTGGAACATTACTAATATGTCTTTAAACAGCAATCCTTGTTTGTTTGTATTTTTTAATTTTAGTATGAAATTACTGACCATCATCTCACATGTGGAAAGGCCTATCAAATGACGAAATGAGTTAATTAGTACATTATTAGTTCATTGGTAATAATTATGTGACATTATTTAATAGTGGGAAAAGGAAAATACTTAGTGTGGTATTAATTTAACGATTTGGATTGCATATTTAACGCATTTTTAGTTGTTGGGTAATGCGGTTGTAGTGTGTTTTGAAAACGATTTGCTTTACTTGGGGCTGCTGTTAAATTAATAAAATCAAAGTTAATTAATCATGAAAATAAGGGTGAATTGATTTAAGTACTTGCATTTTATACTAAGATGTAGTATGGAACCCGTGCAAGAGGAAAAAAATCTCCATATCATTAGTTGTCTGCATTTTACAACCATTTGAAAAATAGTAAGAATGTCAAAACACCCAAATCAATTAGACTAACACAGGAGGGCTGCAACAGCGGCTCCTGCACCGCGGCTCCTCCACAGTTGACTGTGTTCATGTTGCTTAAACTATAAAACGACCAATGAAACATGTGTGAAAAAATAATTGCATTTTTGAAAAGAGAATAAATAGGTTTCAAATACGCCCCAATTTATGACAGTTGGACAATTTATTATCTTGTAGACACTTTTGCTAAACTCAAAAAAGTTAGTGCGATTTTGTTGTAACGTCTCCAAAATCGGGTCCCACTATACGTGGAAATGACCAATAGCAAAAAGTGCACAATTGTGCCTATTTTACATATGTGCTATTGAAACATTTTATAGGAGATTAACCAATCTCCCACATCATTCAATCTCATCTGTAAATGCTACGTGAAGGAAGGATGTGTGTTCAATTTTTTTTACAATTCTGATGGACTGACAGACCTCTAAAATTTTTGTTACTTGAGGGTCCTATAAAAATTTTAAAAAACTTCGGTGCATTGCCTGTAGAAAGCTGTGACTTTGCCGTAATAGATGAGTTGACATGTGACGTCAATGCCGGGCGGGGCAAACAAACACAGCACTGTGCGGTGAGCATATGCAGGGCTTGTGCTTTTAAAAATTGCACTCAATCAGGGTTGATAAGGTATTGATGCTGTAACTGTATAGCATATTCTTCGCACCTCTAAATGTCCAGTAGACAGAGATGGCTACTTGGTTGTAAACCATTGATTGTCACCTATTATAGAAACAGACAAATTGGAGTCCACTCAATCCATGTTCATGAATGATATGACGTTTTCCCCACTGAAGGTCTGTGAAGTGGGGGCAGTCTGATAGTTACAGTGTTTAAATTGAGTCTTCCTATGAAGGTTATTCTTTCTAAACTGGACCATAATCAGATGTTGAACATACACAGTTGTCTTCCTGGAGAATGAACTTCTCTATGGTCAAGCTGTTGAGATGTCAGATGCAGCCATGAAGGACGACTTCCTCATCCAAATCGGCAAAAAGGCAAGATAGAAGAGAAGGGGCACAGATGTGACACTGAGTTGGTGGCACATAGTCTGGTGTGCAGGAAGCATAGATGCAGCCTAAGTGTCCTTGGAACACTGCGGGATATCATGTGACGGTAAGCAAAGTAGTAATTTATAGAACGTAAAATTCCAAGTTCTAAATCTGTTTTCGGATTCAAATCACACTTTACAGCAATAACTGTGCATATGCTGGATTAGTGGCGCAAAAATATGCAACATATGCCCTTCCTAGATGACAACACAGTTTGGCGGTCTAGCCTTGGGCAACCATGCCCACCATGCGAGGCAGCATTGATAGAAACAGTGCTGGATGGCCGTAATGCACTATATAGAGATGATGCCCTTGTAGGTAGATTTTCTTGTTAGTTCTTACAAGGGTAATCAGATCCCTCGCATCAGTTTTCCGGAGAAACCCGATGGGGTGAGGATTTAATTTAATAGCTGCCGACAACTGCTTGGGACAGTAGTACTGGTTACCTGTTGATACCGTCCCGGTCCTCCAAGGAAACCTGACCTGACCATTAAGTTAGCCATGATACCAGGGGTTCACACAAGGTTTTGAAAATAGTGGGTATATTGGGACACAAATTGGTTGCCTTGAAGTTACAGAAGTGTGTTCACTTCAAATTATATGCGTGTCAAGTTTTAAAAGGTTAGCACTGTTTTACACTACTGCAAACAATCTAATTCCAAAACCTTTAGATGGGGCAATATGAAAGTAATAACCCTGTGACCCTTAAACTCTAAAAGAACTCTGGCGTATCTTGATTACCCTTTGAGACAGAAGTGGGTGAATGAAATAAAAAAGACCTAAATACAGTCCAAATTTAAGCCTATTATTTTTTCACAGATTTTCGACATGGTTTAAACTATTTAACAGTAAAGAAGAAAATTATTGTTGAGTGAAATGATGTAATATTGTGAGCAGTGGCCAGAGCAAATGTATTATGTAGTTTTAAGTGGCTATTTTTGTGAATCACAAAATGCAAAATTTACTATATCTAGACAACCAGTGCGTCCACATCTGGAAAAGTGTGTCAATGACACAAAAACGCAACTAATGTGAACCTGAAAAACTTGAACGATATTGGTTTTGAAACTTTGCATTGACGTAACCATCATTAACTTAAAAATGAGGGAGGTGGTCATTCATGTCTGGAGGACATGAATTTGGAAGTTACAAGCAAAAATGTTTCCCCAAATTGGGCCACAATTTTGTGCCCTGATTTTGCAGTGACTTATGTCTAGGCTATCAGTGCAAGACCAAAATATGACACCATGCAGGGCCATTATACAAAAATGTGCCAATACGATTAATTTGACGTATAACCACTTTGAAATCTTTTCAGTACAATTTGGCTGGTTAATTTTCCCAATTTCATGATTTTCAAATGATTAAACAGGTTAGGGCAGCTCCGTTGGGCACAAACTTTCCGAATAGTGTGTGCACCTGTAGTTGATATTAAAGAGGCATTAGCAGCGATAATGGGGAGAAGAGAATAAAAAAAATAGTGTGGAAATGCATTTTTTAAATTATAAATAAGGGATAAGGTTGTATAATTCAATATAACTGCTTAATGCAGAAAAAACGAAGAAAACAAACCACCAAAAATAGTGAACAAAACTAAGTCTTTGAAGGAAATTGTCATACCGTCTCCCGCAACTAGACAATACAGCGACGGAGTTCTCAAATCTACACTATAAACAGCTGATGTGGTTCACCACCAGTACAAAGTTCAATTAATCTTTGTGTTGTGAAAGATCAATTAATCTTGGGGTTTGAGGTCAAAACTGTATTGATCACGGGACAAATCACATTGAAAATCTGTGACATTCACCGGGAAAAAGGCTTTGTTTGATAGCAAACGGAAATTTTGATACGCACGATAGAAATTACAGAATCGGATAAAAAGGACCGCCTTGTCTTAAATGCATAGATTTTCAAGCCAGCACTTGCAGGTTATGTTCGAAATATCCATGCCAGCCCGTAACAAAAATATGAAATATGGATTTTATGAATTTTCTCTATGTAGTTTATTTGGGTTAGCAAATCACTGCTTATCTTAATCCTAAATGGTTTGACCAAACTTGTTGAAGACTAGCCTGTACATAATCTTGCATTTCCTCTGTACAATTTTTTTTTTCAGGTTCAAACTATGAGGACCATTAGGACCAATGGTGAAGAAATGATTTTGAACTCATCAAGAAAACAAACCATATCCACGTTATAGAGGCGGGATGGCCACAATTTGGTGTTGGGGCGGAAAAATTCTTGCAAAGGTTATGGAAAGTGAGTAATGTACCTGTGCAGTGTTAGAAGTGTGCTTGCAGTGATTAGGTTATAAGTTTGTGTTTATAGTTGTGTGTTTATAAAACACCTTCTATGCAGATGCACCATGAAATTCATTACATACCCTATTTACTCCATATCACGCCCCTACCTAATACCACACCCCCTCCAAATATTTTTCCAACCAAAATCATAAAATCTCTCTACTAGATCCCAATGGTCTAATTTGACACAACTTGGTATGGGGGTAAGTCCTTACCCAGCATGATGACATCATTATTTGCATCCTATGAGCTCATTGTATATTTAGCTCTGATATCTATTAATAAAACGGAGACCTTCTACCAGATCCAATGTCCAAATTGCCGACAGTTGGCGTGTGAGTAGGGGTGTTATACAGGTATAACCCATGCTGTGTTGTCACTATGTGTGATTATTAATGAGCTTATTTGAATATTTGCCCATGCCAAGGGGATCTTGCAAAGTTTAACTTGCCAGGATTTTTAATATGACATGGGGACGACTCCTGGTTTGAGAACAACCTGGTAGTTGCTCATTTCTTCCCTGTATAGAGGTATTTAAATGAGCAATGGGTCCATTTTGAAACCATAGGTCTGAACCTTTCATGATGATGAAATTCTCTCTTGATTCCACAGGCGATTGCCCTTTGAATACTGACGGACCCTGCATCAGGGTGACCGGTGCCGATGTACCCATGCCCTATGCAGCCAGCAACCATTGGAAGAAGAAGCGGAGGAGCTTACCCCAAATCGCAAACATCACAGTTAGTGTTGAAAATACTTCCGAAGAGTCCACAAAAAAGGACTGCCATCATTGATCTCCTTTCGATGCCTTGAACCACTAAGTTCTAAAAGTCTTTGTTATGTAATAGGTAGAAATACTTAAATTAAACAGTGCTTCGCTTTTTGGTATTTTTCATTCCCTGTGGATTTTTAACCAGGACACCTGAAGCTTATCTTCTTACCTACTTATCGTCAAATGATTCAAAGCACATATCAGTAGAAAGGTCACCATCTCTTGGCTGTTTGTGCCGACGAGTGCAAGAAATGATAATGAACCATGGTGACAGCTTTTCATTGAAGATTGCCCAATTGAAAGTTCTAAGAGCAGTGGTCATTTAGGAGGGGTCCACTGAAGTGAGGCCAACTTGCCCAAAGATACCTATGTGGCAGCTATCTGCTGCCTGTTGACCGTTTCCCAACATGCATTCATGTTTGAAAGAAAATTGAAGGAAAAAAAGTACAGCAGTTTGTTGTCAAAATTGTAATCACTACATCCTATGCAAGCAACAAATATATTTTGGAATTGTGGGTAAAACTAGGTACTCTAAGGTCCGTTCATACTTCAAAAAACTGCATTGCAGTGCCGTGATGCAAGCAGACTACCAAAATGTCCAATGCAATCACTTGCAGTATTGCAACGCAATGCAGTACTGCAACGAAGTTAAATTTTTTTTAACTAGCGATTTTGTGCAGCAAGTTTGCAGTGGGGGTGCAGTCAGTGTTGCAGTATGCTACATTCCGCCAAGTTTACTGCAAGTACTGCAACCTGTGACCTGAAGTGAAACTGGGTTGACCTGCAGTAAAATTGATTAGGAGTGCAACGGAAGTGATGGAACATTGCAGTAAATTACTGCACACCAATGCAGTGCCGTGGAAGTATGAACTGCGACATTAAGGATGAGGGTAATCTTGCGGTGAATGTCTTAATGCTGACATTTCCCTAGTGGCCCATCATTGGTATGCATATAATGCTGTTGTGACTTCGAGGAATGTGCAGGCTTAAACAATTAAAATGACCCCGTTTTTAGGCCAAACAGTTTATTTTGGGAGTTGAAAAGACGAGGAAATCAAACTTCATATTAAATTTTCCTTCTACTGGGCACAAAATGTAACTCTTTCAACACAGTGTTGTCAAAGTATTAATGCTAGACTGTTTGCATAAAAATGCAACGATTTTACCTAAATTGTGAAATGGGATCAAACAGTTATGAGACATGGATCTTTGTATTAATAGCTAGATGTGAATGTGAAGACTTTGGAATATTATCAACTGGACCTTCAGAAATGCATATGATATATATCTCATTGCAGTAGACAAGGGATCCTCAACTGACGGTCTGTGTGCCAAATACAGACGACCAACAATTACATTTGGCTCCAAAATAAAAAGAAAAAATAATGTGTAATGGGCCCTCGAACAAATTTATTTGGCCCTCTTTAGCCTGAGGGTAGATTCCTGTTGGGAACCCTTGCAGTCAGGTATCACAAAGTTTGTAATGTACAGGGGCCGTAGCAGGATTTATTTTGGGGGGGGTGCAGGCTCAAAAAAAGGGACCATTTTTCGGAAAAAAGTGGACCTTTTTTGGTAAAAGTGGACCTAGCCCCCAAAAATGGTCTTTTTGAGGACTTTTTCGAACATTTTGTCACCAAACTGCCTTGGTGTCAAAATTTTGCTTAAATTTTGGACTTTTTATCAAATATTCAGCAAAAAAGTGGAACTTTTCCTTTTTTTCGAAATTGGGGGGGTGAGAACGAACCCACCTGCGTACGGGCCGGTAAATGTCATATTTTGGCAGTAAGACCCCAAAATTGGATTCTCTTTTTTTTATGACAAATGACCCATTTAGGGTTGCCACAGGGTGTCTTTTTATTAAGTAGACCTACAAAGTTTTGGCTAGGTTTATTTTATTTTAGTACATCTGAAAGATTGTGTTTATTTTATTGAGTATTCCCACAAAATCTGATTGTTTACCTTATTACTGTTATACCACACGTATATGTTTTCTGCATTAACCTCAGAGGTGTTTGCTTCTATTTTATTGTACGTTGCAGGCAACTCAAGTCTGTGTCTCTTTCTCTGCAGTTGTGTCTATACATTGCAGTAGACCTCAAAGTTTTCTTTGTTTATTTTACTGTAGTAGTAAAAAAATGCAGTCAGATGACTGCTTTAAAAATGTCCTCATATGGTCATTAATGGATGAAAGAACATATTCTCTTTTGAAGCAACTCTTTATAGACTATATGCATGCTTCGGTTGCTTGCGTTGCACTCCTCAAGAAAAGTTTGAACAAAGCTTTGGCATGATTAAAGGTGCGTGATCCGAATACCCGGAAGCAGTATCGATTGGAGATCAGATGGAAGGCCGTTTATTTTCTTATTGTCGTCCTGCAATTTGAGTCCTCAAATCCATTCATTCCCAAGAAATAAACAAAAAAAACAAACAACCGTTTAATGGTTAAACCATCAAAATTAGCGCATAGTATTGATCGGGCTTGCAATATGCATTATTGCTTACAATCAAAACCGCAAGTTTGTTTCCCACAGCTACTTGATGGGGCTTTGTGCAAGTGACAAGGCTCTCATACACGTAGAGAACACAATAGAAGAAATCGGAACAAGCACCTTAATTATGGCCACTTAAAGAGGATTCAAACAGTCGGGGACATAAAGTTAGAAGTTGCAAACGATGTAAAACAAGTTTTGAAAATGTTTAGGCTTATATCTGCTGGTTTGCAAGCTTCTTTGAAATTCATTATGTTCCAGGCAAACATAGAGTACTTGTTTTTGCAGTTGATGCCACTCCATTCTTTATTTGAAGATAATTGTATGGTGAAAAAGTGTGAATATCCACCCGGGTTGAGCTTGAAATGCAAAAACAAAATACCAAATGGAAAAACAGAAAATAGAAAAACAGAACATATAGATGGAAGAAGATAACTCATAAATTTAGGGACTGTCATGACTGCCTGGCAGATAGATAGGTCTTAAGCACACCTTTAAATGTTGTAAATGGGCTTTTTTCAAATATTTGAAAAAAATAGGAATCATGCAGGAAAGTCAATATGGATTTAACAAGAGTTAATCACGCTCAGCATCCCGCACAATAGAAATACCGGGGCTACCAGCGGCCTATAATCATATATTTCATATATTTTTGACCCTATCCCTATTTCTTCTCCCTATAAACTTCCAAACTCCCTATATTTCCCTAATTTTTTTCTCCACAGAAATAAGATGGGGTTTTTGCCTGGTTTTTCACAGAATTGATCAAAGCCATGCCTTTCAGAGTCTAACTGGTCATTACAAGGAGCTTTTTCAAACAAGCACTAAAAAGTGGGTATCTCCAATTAAATTAGCATGGTTGTACATGTATAAGAGTCAGCTTTCAAGCCTTTGCATTTAGGGACTTTTTAATTTTGATGACTTTGTTTGAGGCATGATCTTTTGTTTAGGAGTAAAAACCCTAGACACTGCTTTAAATTTTACAAATAGATGCATACAGAAGTCAGAGTTGGCTAAAACTCGAGACTACACAAAAGTGAATAAATTGGTTCCATTCTAGATTCCCCCCCCTCCCACTCTTTCGTCCCCTTTACATCACACCCTACATTTTTACCGCCAACATTCTCCCCCTCTCCCCCCCATACCCCACCGCACTACCCTTACCCCCCCCTTTGACTTCTCATCCCAGTCCCTACCTCCCCCCACCCCAACCGCCGCGAACCCCACACCCTGCACAATCCCCACCCCCACCCCCCCATACCCCCTCCTACTCTTTACCCATACCCCCCAGAAAAACAGTACCCCCTCTCCCCTCCTACCATCATCCCATCAACTTTCCCCCTTCCACTCTCTTCTCCTCTTATTCGTTTTTCCCCTCCCCCCCCATACCCTCCAACACAGCTTCCCCCATCACACCTTCCCTTTCCCCCTTCTTCGCACCACCTACATACTCCTACACTTCCTACCCTCCCCACCCCCTATCTCCCCCCCACCCCCAAAAACGGAAAAAACCCCCAACCCCACCACCCCCTCCCCCAATATATCACTCAACCCCAACCCCGATGACACATTCTACCCTTGCTTTGAGGTTGTTGGTTCTTCTGGATACACAACAAGTGAAGTAAAGTTGTGATCCATGGGAAGCGGGGAATGGAGCAGATTGGGTGAGGGGTGGGGCTCCGTTGCGCTGATTACCTGATCCCTAGTGGTGCAGCTGGGATTGAAACCCTTACCAATTCATAAGGGTCATTTGGTAAAAAAAAATACAATTGCTGGAGGATTTTTGTACAAGATGCATCTTTTTCATTTTTGTTTTTTTTGCTCAGCAACAAGCCCAGCAGGATCTGGCCTTTTAAGATTTTTTGAGGCAGTTTTGAGGGGGAGGAAAATGGCAAAACTCTTGCACCAACGGGAACCATATGGCTAAAACAACTGCGTTATAAGATGCAGGTCTCAAAGGTCAAGACCAAATCTGTGAAATTGTATTTGTGTTTAACTCTTATTACCGTGATTGCGATATAAATATCTTGTCAAACTCTTGCTCATCTGATATACATTGGACCCAATTAAATTCATACTTTGTGAAAAGAACACTGTCCCAAGATGGCACCAGGTGCTATGTACCTTTGAAAATAATGTGGTAAAACGATTAAATGTTCATTGATGTGAAGTTAGGTGCTAGGACACACACTTGCTTAAAAAAATAAAAACCGAGCCAAACTCAAACAGATTGGACACAGATTGACATCTAATGAGCCCGATTGAGCTTTGACCATATGTTATATATCAAATGCATTTCCTTTTAAAATCTAAAAACTGGCCACAACAAAGGGAGAAAAAACAAACAAGAACCACGGCTAAGGACTCGGGGTGTACACATATTGACTTTAAGACCCATGTGCCTTTGACCATGTTTTGAGAAAAAAATCAAAATGCATCTTCATTGAATGATGCATTGGTGTAAAAAGGCTTCAAGTGCTGAGATTGACATAGCTGTTCATAAAGTGTTGATTTAAAATAGAGGGGATCCAGCAGTGCTATTACCATTTTAAAAGACACAACTGGTGTTGCCAAAAGATAGCAGGAAGGCACATTACAATTTTCCATGTAAAAGGAGTGAGTTGTCCAATGATTCAAAATGAATAAATTAAAACTTTCAGAAAAGTTATTGCAATCTTTCCACAAAATAACCACCTCTTGACCTATGGTTATTGGCCAACATCAAATAAATAAGGTCAAAAAAATTTAATGACTTATTATAGAGTCATACTTGAAAATTCACTCTGCGGAACCTGGATTCCTCAAAACAATAGGGATAGGTGCACAGTTCAGAAAGCATTTCCCCCCTCTTTAATTTACTTTCAAACATGTGAATATTCTCTACATGTATTTCGTCAATACCGCCAGAGACGTGTCGTAATTGTTGGGCACATATCTTTCTCATGAATTTGAAATTGCTGCGATATACAATGGCAAAGGTGCCAACATCACAGTAAAAATATCCAAATTCCTATATTTTCCCGATAATTTCCCTATAATTTTCTTGTTTTTCCCTATATTATCCCTATTATCCTTTTTATTTTGGCCCTGTATTTAGCCCTATATTTTGTAAGGGTGCACTTGTAGCCCTGAAATACGTACAATGCTAAATCAACAGCAACACTAGGTCGAAATCTGTGCTACATCATTGTGGCACTGCGATTATTGTGCAATGTTATGTTTTTGGGCTGTCTGATTTGAAATTCGTCTAGTAGTCTGTGACTTAACACCCCGACGTCTACCGGCCGATTGATTGGTTGTACATAGGGTTATTTCTTGTATCTAGCCAATCAGAAAACTGGTATAAAAAACTTAAATGTTTGTACAGATATATGAAGGTCTATTTTGATTGGTTAATGAAAGGTTATATCATGAGATATAATGTAATGAGCCACAGGAAGTACTGTAAAGAAAGGGTGGTAGAACAGGCGGTTAATGGTGGTTAAACAATCGACACAATATGTCACTGCACAGAGGAAGGGAAATGCAGTAACAAGTTCCCAGCTGTCCAGGGGGAAGTGAGTTTTTGAGGGGAAGTTAAATGGTACCACCCCCCCCCCAAAACAACCAGACCCCCCCAACCCCCCTGAGTGCAAATTAGGAGATAAATCTTTTAAAGCTGAGAATTACCTGACAAGTTTGAGATGTGCATTTTTAATATCGCTGATGCGTCTCAAAAACCTTCCAAGCGTGTGAAGTGACTTGTCCCTTCCCCCTCTAAAAATGGTTGTGGTGAACTCTTGCACTTTAAGATAGGACAGACCTCAGGTCATGATTGTTAGTGGCAAACTTTAAAACTGATTGCTGGTTCTCTCCGGTTCCAAACCAGTTCTTTTAGGATGGAAACAGTTTTTTTATTGTTCTTAAACAAATTAAAAGTGGTCAAAAACTGCCATTGAAAACACCATTTCCATCAACAGGGATTTTATTTTGAAGTTGCCCTACTATCATAGGAAGCTAGTAAAATTACAATTCCCTTGGCACAGTTCAGTAGCTTTCATTCACAAATATATTACGAAAATATTAACCCTGTTTTTTGGGTATTGAGATATGAGACCCAGGATAACACAAGGTCAGTTCATGTCAATGTAATGTGAGTACATTCCACTGGAACTGTGTCCTTGGTGGATGGATGTGTACTGCATAGCCTGTAACTTTGTTCAATCTGAACTGGCAGTGTCTGCAAGACACGTCTTTGTATATAATGCTAGCATTTCCAAAGTGCTGCCTTTAGTTGCGTTTGGTGTATTAATGATGTATTAACTCAAAACTTAGAATGGAACCAGAGGGTGTAGTGAGTCAATCCCCAATGCCTCAGTTTGGGGAAATGTCACCCCTAAGATCATGTAATCCACAAAAAATCCTATTCTTAACACATAAAACACTCTGACTTGACAATTATTTTAGCCATTAAAGATTTAGTAAAAAATTAAAGGGGCATTTCGTGATCCACAGCCTCCGTCCCCCGACTTACTAGAAAATGGGTTGAGTTTGGGTATCATCTGAAACCGTAGCCATA
The DNA here is from genome assembly GCA_023653785.1 of Ophioderma brevispina. Lineage (NCBI taxonomy): Eukaryota > Metazoa > Echinodermata > Ophiuroidea > Amphilepidida > Ophiodermatidae > Ophioderma > Ophioderma brevispina. The sequence continues at coordinate 25,459 of JAMKCH010027648.1, forward strand.
GTAATCCTTGTGTGCCCAATCTTAGTTGCTGCCAAATTCGGTCGCATCTGTAGCACGGTAGCCTTTGTTTTAAATGGGGACGTGGGAACGAGAATTACTAATAACACAAAAAGGCAGGTTCCGGATTAGCTTAAATTTTGAGGATGAGAAAAGCCTTTTCTCAGTGATATCTAGTGATCAATGAATAAACAGAAGGTGCTGGAATCACGAAAGGCCTACCTTAAGGAATTTTTAGCATAATAAATTTTGTAAAACATTCAATCATATTATTTTAAAAAAAACACTTTTTATCACTAAGTTTACTGGCATGTGTTTACCCAGTACAGTTTAGACATTGTAATTTCTTATGCACTGTGGGATTTGATTCAAAATACCTTTAGACTGATAAAGTATAGTGTACTAGTGACTATAGTTGACAATCAAGTATGTGTATCATTGAAGTGAGCCTGAAAACGGTTTTATTATAATTTTAATGTTAACCTTGCCTGTATTAACCATATTGTTGGTGTATAAGGTATGTGTCTTTGGGGCAAGATTAGATGTTATTAGTGTTCAGGAATATATTAAAATGGTAAAATTATGATGTTACCTGTTGAATTTCAAAGCAATATATTGTCAAGTGTAAAGGGAAATGTTTCAAAAAGGCCTGGAAATTTATCACTGCCTTTATGTATTTATTGATGTATTGAATGTAAATTTTGATAAGTATGCAATTAATACCTCATGGTCACTGCACAAAGCTGCTATTAATAGTAAGATTATATGAATCCATGGGTAGACCTATAATCTCTTTTCGAATTTTTAATGTGAACTGTGGGCCCATCACGAGGGAAAAATAACCTCTGCTATTTGTAATGATTTCTTTGTTTATGTTGAAATATAATATACTCAGATTTTTTAAGTACCACAAAAACAAGCATATGGAGAGAATAACGGTGATGAGGGGGAGAACAGAGAGGGGGGAAGGACAGGAAGTCGATACGAGAGGGGGAGGCGACGAAGAAAGAGGGAGGGAAAGGAGGGGAAAACGGGAGGGAAGGAGGGAACAGAAGAAAAAGGGATAAGGGCGAGAGGGAAACCGACTTACACCCCCCAACATTCTTCCACTTACCTGTCTGCATCTCTCCACTTCTACTACTTTTCCACACTTCCCCATACAACACCTAATTTATCACCCTACCTCATCCTCCCGATCCCTCTTTTCACCTACCTCTACTCCTTTCATCAACTCCCATCCCCCCCCCATCTCGTTTCTACTTTGGCCCCTTCCCCACACCCCCCTCTCCCCTTTCACACCCCCCCCCCCCACTACCCCCACTCCTCCCCACTTGTACGTGTTAAGGATAATTTAGGTAAAATTGCATCACTAAAATCAAAGTTTTAAGTACCACCAATTTTTTTTGTAGCAGGGTATTCTACCCTATAAACCTTCGTAAGAAATTTCCCTTCCCTAGAGCTTGCGGATGCTACACTAAATTTGGCCTTGCCAGCGGTTTCAATTTAGGATTTTCAGTAAATGGGTCTACTCCTCTGTTGTTGCATCTCTGAAGTACTACTCCTGCCATGGATGATTAACTAAGGTGATCTTCATTTGTATATTGGCGCTAAAAAAAAGTTACAATGATGCTTACCTCAATAATGTGTACAGTGTTCCTTGTTTTTGAGGTAGTCCAATGATTTCATGCTGAGGATGAGGGCTTTTTATCACTAAGCCTAATCGGCATTATGACTTCCGGTTGATGCGCATGTGCAGTCAGATTCGCGGGTGAGGTCAGTAGTCCTCAACACGGCGAGGTTGCTTACTTCTCCAATGCGATGAGCTTAGTAAGATAAATAATTCATTCGATTTTTGTCTTTTTACCACGTAATCATTCCAAATTGACAGGGCAAAGATTTTTTGTCGGTATATACAAATGTGACAAAGGTATGAAACCCAAACAGCACGGAAAACTACAATAGCAAGGCATCTTCATTGTTGTGGTATCGGCAGAGTCATCGGCATTGGGAAAATTACAGCAACTTAATCGTGTTTTCAAGATTTTTAGGACTCACGACATTAGTGTGATATTACCCACAAAGCATCATGAATCTTAACTGTCTGATTTATCTGTAATTGTGGTATTTGACCACAACTATGTAATGGACCAAATATTGTTGAAGTCGCACTGAATATGGGCCGCACACTCCCCGAGTCCCCCTGTGATGTTGTGAGTTCAATACAGATTTACATGGACCTTGAACACATCTCAAGGTGTTCAAAAGGAAGAAAGTTTAATAGTGTGCAGCAACGAGCCGAAAAACCTTATTTTCGAGTAGTTACCGGTGACCTAATTTGAACAAAGGCCTCAGATATCAAATTGAAGCTTGAAATCTCAGGAATCCAAAACGGCCTGATGCAAAAAATATAACGTGTTCAAGTTGAGGTATTGAGGGGGGAAAGGACCCCCTATTAAAATCACCACAAATTTTTTTTTAAATGAAATTGACACTGGTATGCGTCTAATTCTACTATGAGTAAAACGTCCAATGATTTGGCGTTATAAGAGTGTTTGAATAGTACCTATCATGATTATGTAGTCAGCACCATTTGTTAGGATCATGAAATAATCTTAAGTAACGTAGATCATCATGGGGGGGGGGCGGCCCCCCCCCGGTACCGAACCCACCAAAATTAGATAAATACCATCTATCCATGGTTGATGTGACTACAAGGCCTCTCCTTTCTTTTCTTCCCCAGGAAAATGCTTAACTATATTTTTAAAGTGCTCTCAGATATTCCATTCATCATTTTCATAACATCTGCACAAATGTAAACTAAAAAAATGATCATACCTGGGGGTAGATTAGGCATCAAAGTTGGGGGGGGGGGGGTTATTGGAGTGAAACTGTCAGTTGTAAATTTTTGATCGGGATAAAGTAAATAATCATAACAGGTTAGATTAGTTATAATAGTATTTTCCTCTTATATTATTGAAATTACGTGCAGTAGCGTACAGACCGGGGTGGGGGAATGTTGCCACCCCCAGAGATCTTTGACCGGGAAAGAGTCCCCTAACCCTAATCGCTCGTCAAACCACACCCCACCCCCACATTTTCCCCAACTCCCCTACCCTCCCGGCCCATTCCTTCAGAACTATACCACCAACCCCACCCCCCCGCTCCCACTGGAAAATGATAGTCTCTCCCCACCCGCACGTCCCCCCTTCTCCACAATTGGATCTCCACTACACCCCTCACACGCTCCCAACAACATCCTTAGCCTGTACATGAAAATAAAAAGAACACCCACGCCCCCCCCCTCATTACTACTCTCACACACCTCTACAACGATCCATCATTACCATCCCTCCAACCCTTTTTACCCTTATTTTAATAACCTCAGACATCCTAGCTCCTAAAACTAACTATCCTCGTTTTCTTGCTCTGGAAAGAGCTTGCTCAAAAGCGAAAGAATCTGCCTCAAAAGCGGGAAATTGTCCCTCTGACAGTGAGTACCCCGTTATATTACGACCACTATGTGCAGGGGGTGTTTTTCTGTGCGTTTTTCACTTGGAAAAAGATTGGAAACAATTGTTTGTAATTGTCTAACTATCGATGTGTTTTTTATTAAAAAAAACCATTTCTTGCAGACGAGCAAGTATCCGCCACCAGGAACTAACGGCCAGGAAAATGTAATTTTAAAAAAAATTAACAAACTCTGTTGCCAACAATATTGTTTGCTAACCATTTTTAGCTAAGAGATGGCTACTTGTATTTTGCGAAACGAAACATAACTCCCATTGGATTACACGCTTTATTCCGTTATGCCGTTATGCGTGATGACGGGAATAAAGCGTGTAATCATGGGCGTTCTGTTTCGTTTCGCACAAAAAATACAGTAAGCCACAGTGATTGTGCCACAGGTCTATAGATTTACTGAACTATCATTTCTTGGAGCTAAAAAGAATTCTGCTGCAGCCCTGGAAATATCATTTCTGGTAAGAGGATTGCACTGGCAGGCATATATTTACTGAGCTCGTTCATTCTTAGCAAGAGGTTGCGCCGCCAGGCCTATAAATTTAATGACATTTAATAGTGCTTAATAGCGAATATGGTATTGTGCCGGCAGGTCTATTAAATTTTACTGAACTTATTTCTTAGGTAAAGAGGGATTGAGCTGCAGGCATATATTTACTGAATAATCATTTCTTTAAGGTTTAAGGGGTCCGCCGACAGAAATAATAATTTTCCTCAAATAGAAAGCTTACGCCAGCAGCCGTATAGATTTATTGACGGGACTATAAATAAATTTATACATCGTAGGCCAATAAATTTATTGACCCAATTCATTCTTAGATAAGAAGGTTGCGTCTAGGCCGATTTTTTAATTTACTGAATTAATCATTCTTAGCCAAGAGGGTTGCGAAGTAGGTCAATAAATTGTTCTTAACTAGTCTTAATTTTTCTTAACTAGCATCCCCCCCCCCCGCTGGTTAATCCACCGCCCTTACCCTAAGATTATTAAAATAGGTTTAACTAGGAGGTTGACAACCGTGGACTGTCATCGCTTTGACACGATGTCCGCAGATGTATAGTAAATATATTAGGTATATTACCTCCCAACCCACCACACACTCACCACATACACACACAACAACACACCACACCATACACACACACACACATCACATGATCCTGCATGAAATGTTCTGATCACTAGTGCAACCACTGTGTTTCTGACAGCCCAATCCCAAAACAGCATTGGGCGGTGGGCTAAGATTTGGGGGGGGGGCGGGATAAAGGGCTATTGATAAACGTATAGACGGTTTCGTGTCCCAAGTGTGGTTACAATATATTAGTGGGACCAACTCCCAGATATGTGATAAAATGTTCAACGTGGGCATGTTAATTCAAAATTTTCATACTGAAAATAGGGTGGAAACTTGACCCCCATAACTTAATTTGTACAAGTTTAAATTTTGCATCAGAAGTTCCTGAGTCCTGGGACCTATAGCTACAATTGGATATATGACAACCTTTGTTCAAAATATAGGTCACACCTATCGAAAACAAGGCGGTTCTCGAACACAAGTGTCGCCTGGTTGCGCGATCACTTGCTTTATGATGAAGTTTGGCAAATGATTAGAAAGAGAACTAAAATGACCACGTTTGAAGTAAATCGGCATAGTGTTTAGCCAGAGAGCATTTTTAAAAAAGTGAACTGAATTATGAATACATCGCGGTCGTTGGGACAGCTAGTGTCTCTGCCGTCGCGGTTGTGAATGGGGTCAAAGGTGACAGAGGTCACCAAAGGTCATGAGGTAACCAAGGTCACATGGGTTTTTTTTTAATTAACTTTTTGGGGTCACAAAGGTCAAATGAGGTCACCAAGGGTACAATGATGTCACCCAACCGCCCAACCCCACACAACCCCCTGCCCCCCCTGATGCACCCTCCCCCTCCAGTAACACCCCAACTCACCCTCCCATCCTGTGCGATCCCACCCGACCACTCCCTGGCACACCGATTGTGAATGGGCCAAAGGTGACATGAGGTCACCAGGTCACATAACGGCAACTAGGTCACATGAAGTCACCAAGGTCACACAAAGTCACCAAGGTCACACAAAGTCACCAAGGTCACATGAGGTCATTCCCCCCACAATCTCCAACACACACCACCCCCAACAACTTGAAATTTTTAAAAAAACACACACCACCCGACCCCACCCAGACGCACAACCAGACGACCCCTCCCGACGCACCCCACTCCCCATTCTCGACGCACACCACATCGCCAATAACACCTTCAACCTTCCCTCTCCAACACCCCACCCTGCCTCCTCCCACACCCCACCTGCTCCGCCCCAACACCAACCCTGCTCCTCCCCAACACCCCACCCTGCCCTCTCACCGAAGCACCCCACCCTTCCCCCTCCATATGATTCACAACAAGATTTATGGTATTGTAGTTTTTTCATGTGCAAAGGAATTTTGACTCGATGTACCATTTAGGATACAGCAATTATGCATATTTAATTAGTCATTTGCATACATAAGCGCATGTATCTGAAGAAACTTTCCAATGGCAAAGAAGATGTGCACACCATAATGGGTTTTCGTGCATTGAAGGAATTTTGTGGATACGATGTACCGTTTCAAAAAATATGCGATTACGTGATTTTTGCATATTAATTAGTCAATTTGCATATGTAAATTTGCACGCCATCTGCCCAACATCTAATTCAGGTTGAGAACTCTGTAACCCGCTTCTTTCACACCAAGTTACATATTATAGGCCTTACGGAAACTACAGGTAATATTGCACACAAGCCTTGCGGGGCAAGCCGGTTATAATTTTGACGGGCCAAATAAGCTAATATATTCTGAATATGCAAATAATGCAGCCAACAGCTACACATAATATTTGGCACACTCACTCATCACCCTACCAAGTGTGACGTCCTCGGGATTAGCGGTTAGCCAGCAGAGCATTCAAAAACGGTTACCGAAATGTCTGAAAAATATGCAAATAAAGCTAATTAAATTCCTGAATATGCAAATAAGCAACCAAAAGCTACAACATAATATTCAAACCTCACTCTATCCTATAAGTTTGAAGGTAAACTCGGGGATTCCGTTTAGACCTGCATAGACTTTTAAAAAGGTAAACCGAGTCATAAGGACGGACATACGGACACATAGAAATTTGGACTAGTATGTGCCTCCAGCTCCATGAACATTCGTTCTGGCGACACAAAAATTGCGGCCTCTGCTGAGCAGATAAGTATTGCTCTGGCTAAGGAAGCTCTTTAAACCAAAAGGTTTTTTACCTTTAAAAAGGTTAAAAAAGTTTTGGATGAGGAGTTATCAAATAGGGCTGGAAAAAATGTAAATTGTCCGGGAAGCCGAATGATTCCCGCCGGACAGCTTCCAACCTAAAGTAATTCGCACCCTCCAAATTGATTCCTAAGGGCTCCGGTTGTTTAGCAAACCGGCTGTTACGCACATGATTTTCGGCAATTCCGTGTTTTTTTTTTAAAATAATTTGGAATTAATTGGTATTTTCCGCGCTAAAATAAGGCTGAAAATTCACAATCACGTAATTAAGACCTAAAGGGTCCTGTAGACAACCAATCCAAGTTACAGAAGTGTAAACTCAATCAATCGACACAAAAAGTCGCCTACCATAATTACCCCAGACCCTCTTTAAAATGAGGTAAATGAATATACATATTCCCCAAGGTGTCAATCTATTGCATGGCCCGACCCGGTCTCGCCAATCGTATATAGCGCTTTTGTGTTCTTTTGCTGGCAGTATTTACAATAAAGCAATTACCTTGCCCCCATGTATTAAATGGATCAAACCAAACAACAAAGTGAACATAGCTTCCATTCATATGTTAATTGCAAGTAAACAAAAATAAACAATGGTAATTAAGTCAGAATTATTTTTAAAAAATCATTTCAGAAATGACTTGCAGATTAATTTGAAATTATAAATAAATCATGTGTTTTTATTGCTAAATACTGTACAAAATGACCGACGGCGAACCCCACGCAGTGATATTTGACACAAAACAAATGTTTCAGAACTCAGTTTAGAATCTTTCACCGGTATTGAAAATTTGTGATCAGAAATTACACATGGGTAACATGATTACCTGTGGTCATGAGCTGAAAAATGAAAGATCAGTATAGTTGAAAGCTTAGACTGGCTAGGGGAATTTCCCGGACCGTTTTTTTAATCATCAGTGTTTTTCCAGTGGACTGTGGTACAGCAGTTCAGACCAGCCGGCTGACTGTACGGAGCTCAGCCGGCTGGCAGATAACTACAAGAAACTGGAACCCGACGCGACATTTCGTTAAATTCATTTATATTTATTTATGGATCTTAATTTTGGAGAAAAAGGACTCGTACTTCAATTTTATTATCCTTTTATGTTTATTTTCTTCTCTCATTTTCTTTTTCCCTCCTCATTTCCCGCGAGGATGCAAGATTTCCCGGGAAGGAGCTTCCCAAATTCTCAAACTTTTTCCCGCCATGTGTGTCTGTACGGACAGTAATGGCAAAATTATCTGATTTTGTCCTTATTATGTCGCTTTCAGTCTTAGCACTTGTAATTGTTACAGACATGCAAAAATCTGATTTTCTAATTTAGCAAATCACTAATTCCAAAGTGTAATTCAATGTGAGCAGTACAATAGCCTGTAAATAATCCATAATTTTAGCTTGTAGTAGCATAGTGATGAAAAATCCAGCCAAAATATTTTGCAGATACGAGAAAAATACAAGGTTTTTGATAATACCAAAATCTCAGGTTTGATATGAATGGTGAGGTCAAGGCTGATATTAAGTTTACTTCATATAATCACTGGGTTGATGACAATATTTGGTGTGATTTGGGACAGGTGGGCTTTTACTTCTATTTTTTCACAAGGATATAGTAAAGCTTTGAAAATCGAAATATTAGTCCATTGCAAATGGCATATTGATTAAGGTACAAACCCTATTGATAGTCAACATCGTTTTGTGGTGACCGTTCGACTAAAGGCACTATCCAGTGATTTGCTAAATCAAATAAAAAATCGGAGTTTTGCATGTCTGTAACGAGTTAGGTATCCATAACACACCATGAAAAGCCGGATAAAACTGAAAGGAACCTTATCAGCAACAAAAAATTGGAATTTTAGTCATTAGGTCGTACGGGCAACCTTACTAAAACACATAATTGAATGGCGATTAACATCCTCAAAACACTGCCGTTTCTTCCTTTCTGACCAGGTTTTCAGAATTGAAATAAATAACTTCCGAGAATTCTGGCAGGACCTTTTCTTTCATTTTAAGTATTTCTGCAAATTTCAAATATTGTTTTACTCTTTTGGGAGAATCACTGATAGTGTCTTAAACACGGGTGAGGGGAGGAAAGTTACACAAATATGTAGCTTAAAACTTGGATGACCTAGGAATGAGAAAGTCCATCAAATTGAATGATAATTGCTGGAACGATACCAAGGTGTTCTTATTTGCAGATCCTTTAATATTGGTGCAATACTGGATGGGATCAGTGGATTGAACAAAAGTTTTGTCCATTTCTCTGCTTCGACCACAAAATTTATGGACAGCATCACTTAAAAATTAGGATGACGGTAACAATTTCCAATGAAACGCAACATTTGACAAAAAAATATTAACGATCAAATTGCCTTTTAATGCTAATTTAAAACTGTACTGGTAGTAACTTCCAGTTATCAAACTTTAAAAACAGTAAATGCAACAGGACATTTTTACTTCATATAAAAAAAGAGCACATTTGATACATAACAGTTATCACATGGAAGCTGTAAATCTGTGTATTACACAATTCCACAAGAAAACAAATTATCGAAATTTAGAGTGTTTAGTCTTAAAAGGTGACCTCATTTTGACTCCATCTTGGCCTAAAACAACAAATCTAGTAGTAGGTGTAAAACTAATACCTATATAGACCACAGATCATGGCATCTTACTGGTATTTAGGTACACGTAAAAGTATTGAAACAGTTGTGGTGATAACAAGTTTTTTCTTTACTTTTTTTTTTTGGGCTTTACATACATAACATGTTTGCAAATCTTTTAAAATGTTACCAGGTTTGTTGTATTTCTCAAGAAATGACGATTTTGGACCGACGCCGTAGAACTACTTCCAATTCTGTTATGGCATAGCTCCTCAAACCTTAGGAGGAACTTTAAGACGATCAAGCTCGCCAGATGTGATGAAACCTGGTAGCTAATCCCAACAAAAACACACTTTGAGGATTCAGAGAATTCCACGGAATCACTTTGTACCCAATCCAGACACTGCAGTCACCAAGTATCCCTATCGATCATCTGGATTCATGACAGATGGTATGAGCAATGGTAATCCTAACTTTTGGAAAACCTAAAGCAGTTTGGGCAGCCATCTAGGCAATCCAAAAGGCTGTGACCTTGATAGGAAAGAATGGTTCAACCGACTCAGAACTGGCGTGGTCGTACAAAGAATCCTTCAAGATCGGAGTAGAACTCACCAAACTGCGATTGTGGAGAGCCCCAAACCATTAGCCACATCCTAGATGACTGTGAGGTCTACAGTCCCCAAGAGGGATTCCAGGCCTGATCAACCTGGATGATGAAACTATCAGCTGGTTAACGAAGGATCGTCACTGTGACTTTGGACTTGCATGAACGAACGAACCCAAGGATGAGCAAGTCTGAGTTGCAAAGGAAGCATATATTAGGCCTAACCAGAGGTCTCAATAATTTAGAAGGGGACACACAAAAACTGAAATGAAAAGTGGGATTCAGTAAATATTCTCATATAAATATAAAATCTTCAAAAATAATGTCAAAGTAATCACAGGAGAATTTAGGTTTAGAGTGCAAAATAATTAAAACAAAAGGGTCGATTTTCGTCATTTTGGTAGATTTGATATCGGATAAATAGTAAAAAAACTGATGGAATCTACAAGGAAAGTAGACAAACTAAAGGGGAAAGTTTGTACAGGGTAAAAAAAAATTAAGTGCTCAAATTGTGTTAAAATTATTAGCGCAATTCATTCAGCTATGAATGCCGGATGCTACAGTTCAAGGTCATCCGCAGTAAAATTGACAAATGTTCAGAATTTGGTTATGAAATTGTTCAGGGCATCTCAATCAACATGATCAAAAAGAAAATGAATAAGTACTGAATTTGTTTGAAAGTTCAATGTGACTAAACTTTTGGCTTGTAACCTCCCATGGCCAATACAGCCCAGCCATATTTGATATTAAATGACAAAATGTCAAATTTTATTATGTGTCGTTACAATGTAAACAGAGCAAAAATTTGACACCATTTCAAACAATAACCCACAAATATGTAGACATTCAGTACAAGACCCAAGAATGCAAATGAGGCATTGCCATTTATTCCGTCAAGCGCTACTGCACAACATCGTACAGAGTATGATGGAATCAATGTCCTACTTGCTCCCTAGAACTTCTAATAAAAAACCGTTACTCACAGAGTGGGGCAAAACTATTTTTTTTTAAACTGTGATACTGAATGGTGTCCGATCCTTTGATGTGATTGACCCTGTGTAACATTTCCAGTTGGTAGATTTAGATTTTTAGATGTATTCCAAATGTCAAATTACACAAATTGTTTCAATTATTTTGAGTTGTTTCACTTATAATTCATAAATGACCCATCTAGGCTAGATATGAAAATCAGTAAAACAATAATAAATTTTAAAAGGTTTGGATTCAATTCATTTTTGCTTGTACCTCTGGACTGCAACCAGAATTTGCTCACCCCTACTCAAATATTTCATAACCCATTACACATGCAATCAACAAGCTGCAACTTATTCACTGGTATTCCATAGCCATTCACTATACTCTGTCCAGCTCGAAGTAGCGACGTGGCAGATACATCGTACCAACTTTCAGCACGCACATAAGAAAATCACAAGCGCACTGCAACTTGAAAGGCGTCACTGGTAATGCATGCATCATCCTTCATACTATCAGACAAGACAAAGTAATAAATGTTAGGCACACACTACATTGTTTAACCTAATAGCCCTTTGCGCTTTGCCAAGAGCCCCTCGTTTTCCTGAACACACATTTTGTGAAGTTAAATTTAGTATAAAATAATTAAAAAACCGGAATTTTTTAATTTTAAAAACTTTGTGTTTTTTTAAACATTTCCCCCATACATAGTAACTACACTATACTTTGTTCATCACCTACATGTAAAAGGCGGATGTTGGGATGCTCCTTCCCAGGAAAGTTGGCAATTTGGAGGGAAACTTGCCATTTGGAGGGAATTTATACATAAGAATAGTGGAAATCTGTGAGAAATACAACTATCTTCCGGTGAATTGTACATTTTTTTCAACCCATGCCCTAATAGGCAAAAATTATTGGCTTTTGTTTATCAGTGGCGTAAAGTAATTCTTTTTACGCGTGCCCGCACTTCATCAATCGAGGTTTACAAACAGAAGGACGGTAACTCAACACTGAAAGAAATATTTAGAATTTCTTAATTCTGCTGTCATCCTGCTTTTAGAAGTGTATGTTAATATTTCTACAAGCAATCTTATGCATTTACCACATGTAAACATCTCATAAAACTCAATGGTACTGTAAGCAAACATAACTAAGTAACAAACGAACAATTTTTAATTATAGAACAGCAGAATTAAAAAAATTTCTTTAAATTTCTTGTCAGTGCGGAGTTTAGTCTTTCTGTTTGCACCCTCGACTGCAGCTTTCTGCGACGGTGTGTTGCTTGCATTACGCCCGCACTATTCAATATCATTTGTGGTGTGAAGAGTGCTGGCCAATTGGTGATGAACAAAGTAAAGCCACACCCGTTTATGCAGAAGAAAACTCCTTGTCTATGGCATCTGTAAAGAGTTTGAGTTTATTAATTATTAAATTTTCCCAAACCTGTCCTACTTTTGACTTAATGTAGTATGGAGTCTCGTAATTTTAGTTTATGCAGTTCTGATCAGAGTTTATGTTCATTAAAAAAAATACTTAAGATGTTTGTTTGTACCAGCAATGTTCATAATATAGAACCAGTAACAGACACAGCTTGAGTGGAGGCAATTCGGTAAACCTGCAATCAAATACTGTACTCTGATTGTGGTCGTCCATGTATGGTTATTATAAAGGTAAACAGATTTTGTGCGCCAGTGTGATTCTTCACACCGTTATTTTTGGAGATAGCTGTATAGCGGGATATTTTCGCAGGGTTAAATTTTTCGCGATTTTACAAGTTTGTGGACATTTCAGTGGGTTTTATATGTCGCGCATTCAAGTTAACATATTAAAGTCATTAAAATAACATTTTTGCAGGGTTTAAATTCTTGTAGCTGCATGCAAAAGAGAAATTAAACCCCCTCAAAATTTCCCGCTATAGAGTACTCTGAAACTGCTTGGCAAGCACGCAGAAAAAAGAGTAAAGGTCCATTCATACTTCCACTGCACGCATTGCTGTGCAGTAAATAATACTGCAATGTTCAGTCACTTCCGCTGCACTCCTAACTGAGTCACTGCAGGTCACAGGTTGCAGGAAAATTGGCATACTACTGCACCACTGACTGCACCCAACTGCATCTTGCTTACTCGCCAGTTAAAATAATTTTAACTTGTTGTCAGTACTGCATGGTGTGGGCACGATACTGCAAGTGATTGCAGTAAGGATTTTGGTAGGCTGCATTGCCCGCACTGCACTTCAATGCAGTGAAGTATGAATGACCTTTAGCCCCTACTACAATGCATCTAAGTCCTTTATGAAGAACCTGTTTATGCAGCATACTTTTTACACATACATGAAAAAAGTATTAAGTCTTTGGAATTTCACAATACTGCATTTCAGAGTGAAGTTTTATACATTCAAGACACACAAGACACCAAAGGTTATCATCATGCAGTCAAACAGAGGGTCACACCTCACCTCATACCGCAAACACATTACTTTCAATAGAATTTTTTCTTCTTTATAACAATGATACCACACCAAAATTTGAAGAATGTGAAATTATACTATATATAGATTTGTTTTCGTGGTATTTTACACATATACACTTTGATATATTGATTATACATTTTCATCTGAAATTACTGTACAAAATAGGATTGTTTTTTTAGTAAAGTCAGATTCCCTCAAGATGGCAAGTATAAGACACCCTATATGTGTATAATCAAAAGTTTGTTACACATGCTAAGGGTGCGTGTTCCGATCACTTTTGGTCGCCGATTTACCGAAGTAATTTTGATTTTGTAATCGTATGAAAGACCGTATTTTTTCTCATTGGCCGGCCTGAAATCTGAGCCCTCGTCATCCATTTCATTCCCAAACAAAACTTTAATTTAACCATCAATATTAGCACAGTATTGCTTCTACCATCAAACTGCAGTGTGTTTCCCACGGTACTTGATGGGCATTGCAGTTTTGGGAAATTTTTGGGAAATTTAACCTCCATAGGGTCATGTGATCACTAAACCCTGACTTTAACGCTTATTTAGCCCACAAAGCGTTATTACTTAGGGAATTTTAGCAGATTATGAATTGTCTTGTGGTTTTTAGCTTTTGGAACACTTTTTATCCCCTAAGTACTAACAGTCGTTTAGTACAGTAAGGTATAGGCAAATTGCTATGCAATCTGGGATTGATTCAAAACACCCTCTGGGGCAATGTGCAAGTGGCCAGGCGCCTCATATAACATAGACAACACAATAGACACTCAGAACAGCACCTTTAATACTCCACACATTGCACCCCCGCTGCAAAATAGCTTCCCCTTATTCCACTGAATGCAGTTGGATTAACATCAATAATGCAGTTGCCTCGACATGTAAAAATACTAACAAAATTGTATCTCCGTTTCTTAACTCTACATCAGTCATGTAGTTGTGCTTTTTTGACAGTGTGGATTTCATCCATGAATGATCTTTACCTAACCATAAAGTACCGCTGGATTTCATAACCGACAATTATGTAAGTGTCAATGCTTGGTGAAAAAGAGGAACAAGTAGAAACACACAGCTAGTACGTGAATATATTAGAGATTGAGGGTCTTTGAAATTTTCCTGAAATAATTTACATACACTGACGCCGTCCGAGATACAATGGCAATCAGAAGTTTCCGTAACCGATCCACCTGACACACTTGACACACTATCTTAAGAGTAAATTTTTGGATTACACAGCAACACTTAATCTTACATTTTCCTGTCTCTAGAAGCCGTATCCTACATGCATATAATTAGGCAAGAGACTAACAATTGGAAATATTTGTGATCATTTCTCATATTGTCGGAGGAATGCATTGAAACATTAATGCAGAAAATATTCCATGGCAATAAAGTTATACAATTAATATTATAATCAAAATATTAAAAACAAAATTAAGATCTTTTAAACCTGAACGGCTTACAATCTGCAATTTTTTGTTGCCTTGAGTTTAACTCTAGCCTGATTATTTTGAGGCACATGCCTCTATATTTAATGGCAAAATTCCATATTCTCATCTCTGAGTATCAAATTCCACACACCAAGTATAAATTTTGACTGAATGTTGTGTTTGAAATAAAGAGAAATGGTATACTGTAAAACAATGATTGGATAAAATGCTTAACAATGAGCTCTTCAATTGCTTATTGAAAGCAACTTTGTTTCAACATCGCTGATCTATTTGGTCCAGTTGCAAGTGATGACAATGAACACCATGACAACACGGCAAGATTCGACACCCAAGTATCATTAGCTGCCCATATAATTTATATTCAAACAAAGATAGTTGAACAGATCTTCAGTTTTGTATAAAACAAAAGATGAAGCATAGTTTTTTTGGTAAAACTAAAAGAAAATGCATTCTCTAAAGGTTCATACGTTCTGAATACTTAGCTGTACAGTACTGAAATGTTTTTACTACATTATAGGCACTCTTGCAAATGCATTTATGGGTTGGTTCAAAATGCCCTCTAAAGTGAGGTGACATGTGCCAGTGTTCCACAATCGTGTGCGTTTTTGCCCCACAGACTCCCGTCTTCACGAGTGGATGCACTTTGGTCTCGATAGAGTAAAATTTTGCATAAAAATAGCCACTTAAAAACTACACAAAAAATCACAGAGTTTGCTCTGGCAATATTCTCACACTAGTGTATCATTTTCACTCAAACAATAATTATTCTGTTACTATTAAATACTTAAATCTGTGAAATAAATATATCTTAATTTGACTGTACTCACCTCTTTTTTAAGTTCACTAAATCTCTCATCCGTCCCAAAGGGTAATCAAGATACGCCAGAGTTCTTTTGGAGTCTAAGGGTCATCAGGGTAATTGCTTTTCAATATGCCCAGTCTACGTTTTGGATAGGATGTTTATGGATGTTTATACAGTAGTGTAAAACATGCCAACTGACATGTTAAACGTGACCATTTTAGGTAATCTTAACGCTATAAGTTGAAGTGGATGCACTTTTTGCAACCTCAGGGAAACAAATTTTGCGTCCGGTAGATGCAATATTTTCAAACCTAGTGTGAACCCTGAGCCTCTAGTGGTCCGAATCAACCCTCCGTTCTACTGCTATTCGCCAAGCTGCTTGGCTGGTGGTATGGCATTGCAATAGTAAGTAGCTCCCTGTGAACAACTTCTGGGCTCTTTTGATAAAAGTTCATGTTTTTTTTCTTTCTCACAAGTAACAGCACCATAACCCTTAAAATTGAAAACTGACTCATCTAAAACATCTACTTGGTGAATAATAGAATTAAGATTAATCAAATTAAACAAATCAAGTAAAAAAAACAGAAGTACACAATCTGTAAAGATGGAATATATTTAAAGGTCCCAGAATTGAGATGAATAACATACTACAAATCTTTACGGGGCATTCCCTTCCAATAAACAGGGCCACAAAAAGATCACTACCATTGAACATCTTCGTGGGGAAAAAACGTGATTTTCATCCAGTGTCATGACTAATTCACACCAGTCACCTGGAAATTTATATTACTCTCGGTCAAAAATCATATGCCCCCAACTTGATGTCATCACCACACCAAATATTGAAGCTTTCCAGCCCCTCCTTGTCGACTTGACACAAACCACATCATTCTATTTGCTTTCCTTGGAACCTTTTAAATGGAACAAGAATAACATTAGATACATGTCCACCACAATGGTTAAAAATGAAGTATACTACACTTGGGTGTTTTATGTTTGTTTTTGATAAAAAGTAATCGAGGTTAGTCAAAGGCGCCATCTGCAATAGCGCCTTTGTCGTTTGGTTGGTATTAGTGTTCTACCTGCCAATCTAACATGTGGCAGCTATTGCATAATGGGGCCTTCTTGCACTAAACCCTCGATGCATATCTATACTATTAAGGTGGCAACGGAGAATTTGAGGCACCCAAATATTGTTCATAACAGTAATTTTCATTAGATAGACACTCAATAGATTCTTACCTTACATAGCTACAGAAATGTCTTAAAATAGAGAAAAAAGGTATTTTGATTTGCTTATATGTCAATGTAAAACATATGCTGAATTTCGTATTTGCTCCTATACGAAATTAGGAATTGCACATTTTTTGTACCAAAGAAACATTTCTCAGCTTAATCCTTTCAGATGTGAATATTTTTGATGGAAAGCTTTATATCAGGGCAAAAATCAGAACTTTTTAATTTTTTAGGGACACCTGATATGTGAAATCTCTCGTTGCACCTTTAATAGAGGAAATACAAGGTTAGGAAACTTTATAATAATAATAATAGCAGAGATTTATATAGCGCCTTATGCTATTGGCCTCTAAGCGCTTTCACAAATGGCCGCTGATCACTGTGGCCCAACCATACCATAAACCATTTAGCATCATTTCAAGGGATGCAGCAGATCGGGATCAGCGCTTTCCCTTATCAGCAAACATACATCGAGATAACCATCGCAGCCGGGATCAGCTTCCCAAATATCGCATGGGTAAATCGGGTCAATCAAGCGGTTAATTTCTTGTCCAGGGAAATTACAAGATAGCTGAATCTCACAGGGCTCGAACGCACGCCTATACGCATGGATGAGCATACACTGGAGTCGAGCGTTTACCTGATTGAGCTATCTTGTCCGCTTAATGTCTGCTGCATGCATTTGTTGGACAACAGTGTTTTCTTTTCATTCACATTACCTTTTAGTATTTTAAGCTTTTTTTGCAGATTCACTGCAATATTTCACATGGCAGCTACATGTATACCATGCCATGTTTGAGATTACGTCAACATGTAAAGCACCTTGAGCACTGTTACAGAATAGAACTATCCCAGACTATGCTCCAGGAGCACTACTTTTATTTAACCTCTTGGGACTATACTGGGTGATTCAATTGGTTATTCACTGGGCTATTTGAGGTAATTAGCCAATCAGAGACATTGTAAGAAAAGAAGTCTATTTTGATTGGTTGCTCAGAGGTTATAATCTTGTTATATCATGTAATGAGCCAATCAGAGATAATGTATCATAAGAAAGGTGGTATACCCTGGGATTTAGGTTCCAGGAAAAATACATGTTGACATAATCTCAAATATGCACTCTTGCCATAGAGTTACATATTTTGTAAGCTCTATGTCTATTGCATGCTATTGTGTAACTTTCTTGCATTAACAGGGAAGGAGAAATAAACTATCGCAAAAATGAAATGAACATCTAACTATAAGAATAACACTAGCTTAAAATCAGTTCTAGTACAACTTTAACTATACAATAAGTATACATACATATCTAATATCTAATCAGTTGCGTGACACAAATGTTACACTGAGACATCAAATAAACACCTATCGAGGGAATCTTTGGCAGAAATTTACTGTATTTGTATAAATTCAGACATGGAAGATAAGCAACTACTTTACTGTATGAATGAAATGATGAAATGACCTGTTATCTACCGAAAACCTAGAACAGCCTCTAAAATATAGAGCCCAAAAGGGGGGGGGGGAGTTCTAGAAGAGTATGCAAAATATTGAGATTTTGCTGCAGTTTTGCTCAATTTTCATGGACATCTACAGTTCTATGGTTTTCTATAGTTTCCATGTTATGCTAAGTTATTTTTACCCAAAATTTTATGTAATTGTCTAATTATCAGTTGCACATATTTTGGTGGGAAAAAATTCAAATCGGTCATGGCATTTTTATGCTAATTAGCATAAGCATTTTGGTGGGGCTATTGAAAACTCGTTTTGCCCCTTAAATCGTACTGGAGTAACTAATTTCAATTTTTACAGAAAGTCCTTCGGGAAGTGGTTTTCCGTTTTCCTCGGGAGAATTTTGTGCGAATCCCCAATATTGTTTTTGGGACTGCCATTTTGAATCGGTACAACCGAGTTTCATTTTTTCCCGTTATGTGGTCTTGTTCATGTACCCCATCATTGGCCACAGTTTTGGTACAAAATTCCAATGGCAAAGTGGTTTGCAGAGGGGGTTCAAGTGGGACCCCTTATACACTAACAGGAGTGCGCAAGACCTTATACACTTAAAGTGACAGATTTTTTTAGGATACATATTTCTCTCAATTGCACTTGATCGGTTGTAGACCACCTACCAAGAACGTTTCGAATGTTTATTGGACAAAAAAGCACGAAAGAAAACCGTAAACCTTGTTTTGAACTGGCCTGGTATCCTAACCGTCCCTATAGGAAACCATGCTTTGAATTTCTGTCGTGCACGACAGAAATGACTAAATCATCATCTCATTACATAAAGATGGTGTATTCGGCTTATTCACTTCAGGTGTGATCTAATACATTGGAAAGCATTCAAAATATGCAAAACACCTGGGTTTGAAAAAAAATTGAGGGCGCTTCTCTCTTAAAATCTCCTCGTCTCTAATACTAGAAGAGATCACAGTCATTATGCCATTATAAGAAGGAACATACTCTGGTAGTTACAATGTATTCTCCCACAACTTGGAGCATCTATTTTGGCAATATGTGTAGAACATGATGTGATCGAGCAAAATGAGTAATTTGGTGAGCAAAATCGAAACTCAGTTTTCAAATTCAGTTTAGATGCCACTTTTAGGGTTTCATTTTGCTGAAAACCCCACCCCAAATTATGCCCTTGTAACATTTCAATAAAGTAACTTCTGTAGAAAGATGTTAAATCAATGTAGATTTCTTCAAATCAATGGTTATTGCAGCCAACATATTATTTAGTAAGAAATGTTTTAACCATCAGATAATTCTGGCAGATTGTTAGTTTATCAGAGATGCCCAATTTAAGATTTTTATCTGAATTCAGATTTTTTTTTTACTCCAAAATTTCTGGTTTTTTCAGATTTTTTGGGTAACACTCACTACCATCTCTGGTTTATAACAAAAAAAAAATAAACAGGTTTTATAAAGTTTACTTTCCACTTCAGAGATTCATTTTAGTTTTGAAGAAAATTTATCAAAACTGCAGCTGCATCATCAATATGTTGAGAACATATGAAACCATTCTCAGAATTGTTTTGTCTTTGTTCTTAGTTTGGTTTGGGTCACTGTCCCAACTTAAAAACATTTTTAAGTATTTTTTTCTGGAAAAAAACAAGAGCTTGCAACTTATCAGGATAAAACTGCAACATAACTCACAAGCTCCAAGGTACCACATAGTGAACTAGAAAAAGTATGGTCCAAAAAGGGTATACAACAAATAACCCCTTAATTTGCAATAGCGATCACACATTTTTTATTATTGGATGAAGTTCTTCATTTCATACAGTTCTCCATCTCTTTTATAAGAATTTATTAGATGTAAACAAAATGTTAAAAAAATACTATCATATGTTGAACATTTGCATTTTTATTTACTTATTTGCTGATTACAAGGTTACAGGTGTAAGGTGTTAACAAAATACTGCATATCTACAAATGTGATATCAACTATCACTGATTTGGGAACTTTAACAGTGGGTGAATTTCTAAGTACATAACTTTTAACTAACTTGAAGGCTTTTATGACTGTATATATGATGTAGGAATGTCGTCTACATAACAGCATATAGCAAACCGCCTTCTTTTCCACTTCTGACATGGAATATGCAATACTCAGTGATCGTTTTGGATTTGCAGCTTTGAAATTGCATTGCCCTTGTGGATGGGCACCTCCAGTACGGATGTGTACCTCCGTATGGCCGTGTGTACCTTCCATACGAATGTGCACCTCCCGTACCGATGTGCACTTCGTACGACATGTACTTCAGTATGGAGTGCGCCCCTCTATATGGAGTGCACCTCCCGTACGGATGGTACACTACAGTACCGATGTGCACCTCCCGTACGGAAGTGCACCTCCCGTATGGACGCATACTTCCGTATTGGATGTGCACCTCCCATACCAATGTACACCTCCCCAATAGGAGATGCACCTCCTGTACGGCTGTGCACCTCCTCGTAGGGATGTGTACCTTCCGTGGATGTGCACCTCTGTGCAGATGTGCACTCCTGCTGTGCTCCGCATACCGATGGATACTGTGCGATTTGGCCCGAAAATATGCTCCAGGAGTATATATTTTCAACTTATAGCCCCAAAAGAACAACTTGTGCCATCTCCGATGCGTGGATTTGTCCAAGGCTTGTCTTGTATTGAAGGTAGTGGGTTTGATTCCCCACACCCGCACAAAATTTACTTTCTTCTTATTATTTTTAGAGTGTATAGAGAGTTGCTATGAAAACATCAGGTATGGTGATTTCTCTTCGTTTCGCAGAGAAAATTGTGAATAGCCGTCTATAACCATAAATCTGACGAGATTGCTTTTTTCCCTAGGGTATGTGCAGCTCTCTGGGGCGTTGAATAATATCGGTGTACATTGTGTATGTTATAGTCTAATGACGCAGAAGGTGGAGACAAAAGTCCATAAGCCAGTTCTGCCTGCGTGGAAGGCACTTTGAAGCAAGTGGAGGTTGACCCAAAACCTCAACAAAATCCATATCGGGCAGTTATGCGGTCGCCTAGGAGCTTACCAAAGGCATAGGTAAAACACTCTTCAGTATAAGATAAAATATATTCGTTTGGCTACTCGACTTATTGAGAAAAAAGTTTGACTTTTTTTGGGAAATATGACTTTTTGACATTTCCCCACCCCCTGTCAGACCCAGGGGAGGACCTGGGGGCAATGGAATTACATGGGTAGTAGGGGCTTGTGGCCTCCTACAACATATCTAAGTTTGGGTACTCTAGCTCATATGGAAAAAAAGTTATGGCAAATGTTGACCTTTTTTGTGTCCAGACACACACGCGTACGTCCTTACGTACATCCTTACATACATACATCCAGACATTGCCATTTCATAAGCCGGATTTTGCTACGCAATCCGTCCAATCAATGGTTAAGCTAAAAATTTCTGTGTGTCACAAACGAAGGAATTTTGTAATTAGAATAATTATTATCGGAGATCTCCAAAAATAATTCAATGGCTGCTGGAAACGGCCTTCCAATGTGAATTAGCCGGGAAATAGCGCCATGTACGTGTCTACGCTCATCCATTAGTTGTTTTATTGGTTTGGGCAAGTTAAAGGTTATCTTCTCGAGGTGGCACTATTTCATCATGGATGGACATAAACGCAGCATTTCCAGCTCTGCCGTCAAGTCCAAATTTGGGATCCAATTCTAATTACAAAATCGCTTATTTTATGATAAATACGCATTTTTTAGCATTCTCGTTTGCAGGTATAGTTTCCAAGACAATTACCAACGTAACTGTGCCAAATTATCAAATTTTGAAAATTGGGGGCGTTCTTCAAAAAATGTGCCATTATTGCTTTAAGAGATAATCAACTGCTTATTGTCCCGGTCCATGATTTCGGGCAAGAATCACAATGATATGCATCTCTTGTACAGATGTGCACCACCCATACAGATGTGCACCTCCTGTACGGATGTGCACCTCGTGCAGGATGCGCACTTCTCATACGGATATTCATCTCCTGTACGGATGTGCATGTTTTGTGCAGATGTGCATCTCGCGTACAGATAATACATCTTGTTTACAGAAGCATAGTACTCCACTGCCGACATGTAAAGAAGCATGATATTCCATTACTTAACAACTTCTGATATTTGACCTGATTGGTGGCACATGTATATTTACACAGAGTGAAAGGCTAATAGTACTGGCCAATGCCACTTTCATAAAATCACAAATCGCCTTAATGCAGATACTTAACTTACACACGAGCCCCGCTCCTGTCGTCGGTTTCCACCTTCTTCAGCCCAGTCTTTTGGAAGCCTGTGATGGAGCTCAGCAATGCACCTCGACCAGAGCTAGATGGCGCCGCTCCATTAGCTGTCTGAGCTGGGCCGGGTGGTGGTGGCGGCGGTGGTGCCGGTGCCATGCTTGGAGGAGGCGGTGGTGCTGTAATTTTGTAGAAAGAGAGCATACAGTGATGATAAACTTCCAGCTTTTTCTATTTTGCTTGCTTTCTTCTTTTTACTACTACTACATGTACTAAATTGTTTTCCACAAGGCATTTTTTCACTTGTAAAAAATTAAACAGGTTTTGTTACAATGGACAAGAACAAAGAATCCATAATCAAATTGCACCAAAAATTAACATTTTGTTTTTCCTTTCAGATGTTACTATTGTTCCAAACTGTTCTCTTCTAGAAAATTTATGATCCATTGATCTAAGATATCTAAAAAGCACGAGGGTCAGTCTTGAAAAATACTTAGTACTCAGATCAGTAAAAAAGGTCCAATGTTGAAGGACTTAACACATTTTAGACACAGTCTAAAGTTAGCCTTCCATTAAATTTATAATTAAAAATTGGTGATCCCTGATCCTAATTCCTGATCCTAATTCCTGATCCTAATCAGCCTTTGCATACAGGTAGAAATCCATTTTTCATCAAGCATTTTGTAAATTTGGTTGGATTTTTTTGACTTGGAAATTCATGACATTTCATTTTCTCTCTGCAGAGGACACTGACTAAAGCATTGAAAGCTCTGGTATCTGATATGAGTTTTTCCTAGGGAAAGAATTAATTCTACTCACCACTGGAGTACTTATGAGGTCACATGCATACGTCTGAAGTGACCAAGCAAATTGACTTGCAAGTGTTTGAAGTTTTATGTGTGTACAAAAGACCGCAGATATCAAGGGTTTTCATATAATCTGTTTGCTTTCTAGACATCAAGATGGATAACATAAAAACATCCTATAAATGTGGAGTTCGAATAACATCAAGTTGAAAATACTGACAAGATGAGATACAGAATAGATTTTGATTTGATTTTTTTGCTTCATTATGGATTATTGAACTGTTTGTGAAAAAATGCGGTTGTGTCAAGTTGCATCAGATATTGCAGTCCTGTGGTGCTTTCTCCACGTTACATTTATTGCTCTATTGCTCTATATAGAATATGCTAGTTTACATAAACAGCACCCAAGGGCAATATGGCAGCTTGCACAGCGTATTGCAGTCTAATGGCACTGTAACTATCCCCAATTTAGGCCAAGTTGATGCTACATTTATAACTAGCATGAGCTACCTGTCCTGGGAATGGCAGTGACAATAGAGCAAATTGCACCCACTATTGCGGCTTCTCCAATTATATGCTTGATGGTATATTTAGAGCAGGCTAGCTCATTTTCATGAAGGCCTGAGACTGGAGATCCAAAATATGGCAGCTTGCACCTTGTTTTGCAGTCTAATAACAGCACTTTCCCAAATTATGGTGTGATGCTACTTTTAGAACAAGCTATGTTTGGCAGAACTATTGGGCCATCTACGCATAAAAAAGTGATATATGTGGCAGTAATTATTCATGTGATGCATTCACCCACGGCCAATCTTCGGACTATTACCACAAGCAGATACAAAAAATACTTGAGCCATTTTAGGTAAGCCAGGGGTGCACATTCTTTCACAAACCAGTATGACTTCATTAGAGCTATAGACAAGAGCTGGTAACAATAGTTCCATGACAGAAGGAGGAAGAGTGAGAGCGAGCAACAGAGAGACAGACAGATCAAGACGGACAGACACAAAGTCAGTGAGAGAAAGAGAGCGAAAGAGATGGCAAGAACATGAGAATTAACTCTAAAGTTTGACATAGAGAGGCATAGATGGTAAGCATAGATTTAGGCCTGTAACCAAGATTTTTTTAGGGGAGGGGCAAAATTTGTTTCAAAGGAAGATTTTCCCCAAAAATTGCAAGCGGGCAAATTTGGCAAAAGTGGACTTTTGTTACCAAAATGGTAACCTTTTTTGACAAAAAACATAAAACCGCTTATTTTTCCAATTTTTTTGGGGTTTTTTTCAGCTCTTTCAGGGGTTTTGTGGGCTTTTTTTAAAATTGGGGGCATCCTCCCCCACCACCCCTCCCCTGGTTACGGGTCTACATAGATTACTTTTGGGTAGAAATTGGTATGAAACCATGTCTCAGTGAGGCTGATACAGTAGCAACCTGGTATGTGGTTAGACAGAAGTCAGAGAATGATTTCAAACAATCCCGTACTGCACATCTTTGTATATAAACCATCATTTTGGTTTCCATAT
This sequence comes from Ophioderma brevispina, assembly GCA_023653785.1. Classification (NCBI taxonomy): domain Eukaryota; kingdom Metazoa; phylum Echinodermata; class Ophiuroidea; order Amphilepidida; family Ophiodermatidae; genus Ophioderma; species Ophioderma brevispina. Next base: position 50,484 of record JAMKCH010027648.1, read on the forward strand.
CGGCAACAGCAATACAAGTAAACAAGTGGTAAATGTGAGATCTTCTGAGATCACTTAAAAATTGCTCAAAGGTACTTGTTCTGATCATCTTTGGGACCCCCCTCCCCCGACTTACCCTGAAGTTTTATCATTAATTTTTATTTCAAATGAAAGGCTGCATTTTTCCTCATTGCCATCCTGAAATTTCAACTATGACATCCATTTCTTTGCATAGATAAATACAAACAAGTGCCATTTTACTGGTAAATGATCAATATTAGCACATTAGTGAATGGGCATTGCAATATGCATTATCGCCTCAACAATCAAACCACAAGATTGTTTCCTACAAAACTTGGTAGCGAGTGTATGTAAGTATCAGGCTCTCATAAGTAGAGAACATTATACACTTAAATCAGAACAAGCACCTTTAAGTATTGATGTTTTATGTGCATAGAATGAAAATTGTGTGTGTGTATATGCATGTGTGGTGTACATGCATGTGTGGTGTGCATGCATGTGTGGTGTACATGCAAGTGCGTGTGTCCATGTGGCATGTGTGTGTGTGGTTGTTAGTGGTGTGTTGCAATGTTAGGGTATGTGCAAGCAATAATAATGTTGGCACGTGTTTGCATAGTTCATGCAATGTGTATGCATGTGCATGCACATGTGTATGCACGTGTGTGTGAATAGACACTGTGGGGTTATATGACCTCACTGCAGCACATATGCAAAATTAAAATGCACTAGTAAGAGAATGTTTGACTTGTCCTCTTAAAGTCTGACTCAGAGATTTTTGAAATACATTTTTTTGTGTATGTATTGAAAATAGTCAACTAGAACTAAAGATAGTCGCCTAAAATGCCCAATTCCAAAGTTTGAGATGCATCGGACTTTTCTTTTCCATGCAGTAAACATTTATGTGTAGTATACAGTGCAATAGGATATTGTGTATAACTAAATTTCCGGATCCGGAAATTTATAACAAAGTTGCAATTTTCTATATGAAGGACTTCGATTTGAGCTTAGCTATTTCACACAGTGTTTAGTATATGGACAAGCATTACGAATATGCAAAAAACACAATTTGTTTGAAAATTGAGGGCGCCCTCCTCGGGAAATCTCTGAGTTGGCCTTTAAGAGAGTTTGTGAAGAATGTCTACCCCTGGTGATAATGCCACAGTATTGTATTGTGAAAGGAACTCCTTGCAACAAGGCCATGCTTTAACATAACCTCTGCAATGCAACCCAAATTATATGCATGAGTTGGTTTAAAGTTAAAGAACACAATAACTTTGAAGAAATTATAAAGAAACTAAAAACAAACATAAGAGGAATAAGAAAATATTAATAAATTTATGATAGAGGAGATAAATTAACAGAGAGAACACTCTTGTGCTTAGGCATATGATTTACAGCGCCTGTTTTTTTTAGGCGTGCACATTTTTCAGCCATGCCTCATTGAAGTTCTGATTGGTGTTAACAGTGCAATTGCAGCAGACACAGTATTAAACTCTGCACCTTAAATAATTTTTATCTCAATTCCCGACAAGGCTATGCTTTAAATCTCAATAATTGACAGCAATGATTTCTACCCACCAGTGTCCTTAAGGCCTAGCCTTGTTGGAAAGTGAGTCTGCAATGATCACAGTATTTTATAGTTGTACACAAATGCAACATAATATGCAGAATTCACAATACCATGTGCGATACCAGAAAGGACTATAAGTATTTCAGAGATTTGAGTCCATGTGTTGTTTACCCTGGATCGATTGAAATTATAGTTAAAATTCTTGGTATTTTCCTCCCCATCACATACCACCTCCCCCCCTCTCCCCTCATTAGAGCTTACAAGCATTGCAGGGAAAAGGATTCTGCACTTTTGGGAATCACTGTTCTAGTAAGGTTCACATTATGCTTAAAGTTAGAATATGAACATCATTCAGTTGCGTACTGAGGCAGTCGACCCCCAAGGGGCAAAATTTTCAGTCATTTCATAGAGAGGTCGTTGTCCCCGCTTATTTGGCTTATATTAGACGCCTGAAGAAGGACGAATGCATGTGGTAGTGCTCATTACTTACCATTTTCTTTACTTTTGCCCAATTTTAGGCCGAAATGGGTCGAAAATGTTTCTGAAGAGGACTGAAAATGCCTATTTTGGCTGATATCATCACAAATTTTTCAAGCCCCCCCCCCCCGCTGCTCCCGGTCGGTACTCCACTGAAGAATTTGACCGGCAAAAACTAATTTTGGTATGGAATCCCATGTTGATGTGCATGTGAAAAACTGATAGCATATGCTTCACTTCAGATTTGGACAATATAATACATTTAAGAGTCAACTGTAGTAATGGAAAAAATGTGCTGTTTGTTCTGTAAAATTATATATTAAACGAACAAGGTAGGTTATTTACATAAATTGGGTGAAGGGATAAAACAAACAAACAACTGAAATGCAAGGGGATTAATAATTCACTTTTCATGAAAATGTTCTGCAGAAAAAATTTCAAGAGTGTACCAACTTTATCGAGGCAATCTGGATCATTGTACCGTGACCATGGAAGAAAATTGGTTAAGTGTTCATCGTCAGGCAATCAATAAATGCACTTCCATAAAACTGAACCCCGCGTTTGTAAATCATGAAAAATCCACTTTGATTTGAACATTGGTTATTTGGGCAGTCTAAACATTTTCATTTCCAGTTCAAACCTATGGCTGTCTATAATTTAGGATTTTCAATGTTTTAAAAAAAGACACTATCCGTGATTGCAACAATATTTGAAATTTGCAGGATACGTCTTATCACTTCTCATAAGTTACTTTTCCAGCTGTAGAATTGAAAGAAAAGGAAGAAAACGGCAGTGTTCCAAGATACATTCTCCATTCAAAATTACATGTTGTAGTAAGTGTCCGGTACGGACAGTAAATTACTAAAATCTCCGATCTGTCCTCTTATTAGGTTGCTTCTTCTGGTCTTATCATTTGCGAGGGTATGTTAGGATACCTTACTTGTTACGTACATGCTAACAAATAATCTGATTTTTGATTTATTTTTTCGTTTGCCTGATGTTAGCAAATCACTGATATTGTCTTTACGGACGCCAAAAGTAGATGAGTAAAAATAATTGAAACAAAAGAATCACCTGTACGTCTTTCTCCCAGGAAATAAGGAAACATCAGATAACATTCAACAGCATGATCACAGAAATTCCCACTAACCAAGAAAATATTGTACATAAAAAAAATACTAGCTGTTAAAAGCTAGTGATGCAACATAGTGCTAATGTAGGTACATGCACAACCCCTCTTTCATATCAACCTGGTGAAATGCAAATCATAACTACATGTTGGAATACAATTACCAAATATGGAATGAATAACAATGATGGATAACCAGGATGACTAGGGTGTTGTCCCTGTGAAAATATTATGCTCTGTAAAGGGTTCAAGATTTTTAAAGTTTTGTTTGATCACTTAGGGCACGTGTGGTCCAGTGGATTGAGCGCTGTCGTCCCGAAATCCAAAGGCCGTGGGTTCGAGTCCCACTGCGGGCAACGTGTTGTGCCCTTTGGAGTAAGGCAACTTTATAATAACCCTTACCTTACATGACCTACTCCTCCCCCCCCAGGTGTAATACATGGGTACAGCATTATTCAATGCTGGGAAAGACTCGCTGTGCGGGAGGATTGGCGCACCCCCCCCCCCACAGCAAACATAACTTACGGAGGAGTCTGCCCAAAGCGCTAAGGCAAACAAAAAAAAAAGGAAGGGGGCAAAAGATGGGCACTCCGCGCAACGAGCTTGCTCCGCACGAGACTTTACTTTTACTGATCCCTTAGTAGCATGCTTGAGGCCATCTATATAGTTCAATAGGGTTGTTGTCGACAGGCGTGTCGACATATTGGTCCGCGACAATGCATTTATTCTTGCTGTCGACAAGCATGGACTGATTGTCGATAAAAAAGCTAGTTTAAATTACACCGGATATAGCTTAAACAATCGCCGATATTAGCGATTTTCCCTTTTTTCCTCACCATTTTCTATATTTTTTTTCATCTATCTTTTAAAGGAGGTCGGCGTCGGGCGTCCCGCATCTTTTTTTGCAAAAGCAAATCCCAGTTACCACTGCGCCTGTGTGCTAAGGACGGGGAATTCCTGTATGTGGACGTAGCCGACCTCACTCGAACATGGCCGAGAAATCGCGGGCATACGCCTCGGTAAATTATCTTGGCAAAACAATCAGCTGAAAAAATCAACTAGTTACATCACCATGATTACCCTTTTTTTTTCAACCATCTCCGTTCAGATGGAAAGTAAACCTCATTTATGTCACTGGAGTAGATTATATTATTTGACCTTCAAGTGGATTTTTCATTGAAGAAAAAGAGTTAAAAAAAAAATACACACGTTGTCCGTCTGAATTTCGTCCGCAAGTCCATTTGAGGGAATTCCTATCATCGGAGCCCTACGGGAGGTCTCTATAATTGGCGAATAATCGCTCCCCTTTGGAAAGCCCTCTTACTTATAACGTAAGTCGCCACGGACTCCCGACTGCTCGGTGCGCCGAGCCGCTTTTCGCATAAATCGAAGTCTAAATAATGTCAAAATGCGACGGAAGAAAAAGAGTGGAATATCAAACAACGTAAGTTACCGGTAACGGCCGCGGTACTTCCATTTTTTTTCAGCTCAAAATCTTAACACATATTTTTGTACACAGTAAAATGTAAAGAGTTGCACCGTTAACTCATGTCATATCATTTTAAACAATATGGTTGGAAATAAAAGCCTTCTTTTGCTGGGGTCCATGCGATGTTCAGGGTGCTGATTTGTTTATTCATCACACAATAGTCCCCCTGCTCTTACAGTAGTACACCGTTGTGTGACTTCGATCGTGTACAATGGCCAACATGAACTATGGCGAACTCCTATGACGTAAAATCGTTTAGACTTGTCGACACCTTGTCTGACGTCGGATTCTTGAAATTTGACGATTGTCGACAATACAAATCCTACTCGCCAACAACCTATTTTTCAATTGGTTTGGTTATAAACAAATATAATAATACATGTATGTAACACCCAGCCATTTTTTTAAATCGAAGTACCCTTGACGTACCTGTGCGTACTCACGGAGTACCAACCTGCATGGGTACTACATTGCCAGCTGCAAAAGTGGATTGAATTATCCACCTTGGTACACACACAGTATCTTCACATTAGTCACCATTTTTGGGGAAGTACCACTGCTGAAGGTACTCCACGGATTATGCAATTTTTTAGTAATCTTGTCCATTATTTAATATTTTGGTCACTTTTGTTTTATATCAAATTTCCTTATGTGGGGTTTTTGGTGATGCCACCCCAAAGTACACTAAGCTTAGCTTTGGATATGATCAGAATAGGTAAACAACATTTGGCATCCTTCATGGGCCAAAGTGTGCTCAACTAGGCAGCTGGTAGGGGAGTAACCTGTGAAGGTACTCCAGAGTAGCTGCAGAGGTACTCTACTACTACTGGTGGCCATACATGTACTTGATCAGGTCCCCCTAGCACAACCTGCAGAGTAACACTATATGATGGTTACTGCTAAGTAAACACCCGCTGCAGTCCCAAATGGCTTTTTACTCACCACCAGTACTTCTTAGCTGTGGGTCCTGCATCAATAATGCAATCAAGGGGTAATGCCTTGGATTGAGCTAAGAACACGCCAGCGTAGTGATAAAGCTCTTAGTTTACAACTAGTGTAGTGTTAAAAACCAAAAGTTTTAATCTGGTTGAGGATTTACTGGAGCAAAAGATAATTGGACCGGATGCCCTTCCTGACGTCAATCCAGAGGTTTCGGCGGTGGGCCTAGCCTTGGGCAACCATGCTCAACTACAAGGCAGCATGTGCTGGATAGCTGCCAATAGTTCAGAGCTGACACCCTTGTAGGTAGATCTTCTTTTTCATTCTACCAGGGTATATAACCAGCTACCCTCCTCATCAGATTTCCTTAGAAAATTGATGGGGGTGACGGTTTAGCCACCGTCAACTCGGCCCTGGGGCAGGTAGTACTGGTTACCAGGATACCAGTAGCAGGCCCTCAAGAAAACCTGACCTGACCCTACACTGTAAGTAAGAATCTGTGTATTTCGTTGAGACTTTTACAAGCCAATTTGTATTTAAAACTAAAGAATATTTGCAAATATTGCAAATTTTGGATTAGACTATATTTACATGACTGTCACTTCCATACAAACATTTCAAAACAATTCCAATAGCATTTCTGAGGTTTGCTGAAAATTCTGAACAAACAATTATTGGTCTTCATAACATACATGGCATATCTAACCAGCACAATTATTATATTCCCAGCATATTTTTCCAAGTGATATGTGGCTGCATGCCCAGAAGACAATTAAGCCATCAGATTTAACCAACCATAACAAACCTTATGTACTGTATGATTATTTGTAATATAGTTAGGTCAAGAATGAGGACATACGAGTTCAACATGAAAACAAATGTGCAAATTAGTATGGAGGGTGGGTGGGTAGATGAGTTATTCAATGTTCTCTACCAATTGAAATTTGTACTCGCCATGTGGAAGACTTCCTAGAGTCTTCCACAGTGGTGTGGATTTCAAATGCAGTTAACCAATGGGCTATTCCTTTTGAAATGCACACTCCTCTGCAGAAGATTTTATCTAAATCTTCCACAAGGGTGGTACAGACTTCCAAGTGGAAAAGCGCATTGCTAATATAGGTTTATGCAGTGGCATAACAGGCGGGGAGGGCAGGGAGGGCAGGTTCCCCCCTGGCGACTTTGGCCGGGAAAAAATTGCAAAAATCATGCTAAATCAGCCGTTTTTTAGCCCTCTGACAGGGAAAATTGGCCTTTTGACCCTCCTGAGAGGGAAAATTTCCTAAGACTGGGAAATTTGCCCCCTCATAGCGGGCAGGCCCGATATGCCACTGGGTTTATGTCATTACTTCATCTCAACCTGGTGAAATGCCAATCATAACTTTATATATACATGGAATGTTTCCAAATATGGAATACAAGTTTCCAAATATGGAATACAAGTTTCCAAATATGGAAATCCAGTTTCTAAATATGGAATACAAGTTTCCAAATATGAATTGAATTAAATGAGGCATACCAGGATGACATGTAGTCACTTGAGACATCGGATTTAACCAACCAAAAGAGATCAGATTTAATGAATAATTTTATGAGGACATGGCATGACAGAATCCAACAGGTATAACAAATGTGTGAATTAGTATGCAGAGGGAGGGTGGGTGGGCAGGTGGGTCAAATGTTAGAAACAGTTTTACAACAGAGTTTTTCACAATGAGCAAAACCAGGTCAAATTTTCAAACAATCACTGTATTTTTTAAAGCCTAATGCAGCCATGAACACTACACACATTTGCACAATAACACCTCAGTTATGATGCAAAAGGTTACCAAAGGGAAAGTTTAACAAGCTTCCTTTTTTCTTGAAATATTTCTTCATGAAAAAATAGTTCACAAAATATTTTTTTCACAAAATATACTTTCATGAAATAGTTTTCCCACAAAAGTTTGTTCACAAAATAGTTTTTCATTAAAGCTTTTTCACAATTTTTTTTCACAGAAGTTTTTCACGAAATAGTTTTTTTTTCACACAATAGGTTTCACAAAATAGTTTACCAAAATAGTTTTGTTCTTTTGTTTTTCACAAAATAGTTTTTTTGCACAAAATAGTTTTTTAACACGTTTTTTTCAAGAAATAAGTTTTTTTTCACAAAATAGTTTTTCCCATTTTTACGAAAGTTTTTTTTTCACAAAATATTTTTATTTAACAAAATAGTTCTTTTTTTTCTTCTTCACAGGCACTTACGAGAGTGGTTCTCAATGATTTTTTTTAAGCTGAGGTACATAACCATCTTTTAAAGTGACACAGCTTGTCACCTTGGATTGTTCCTGTGTAGAATTTGTAAATTTTCACATTGTGAAATTGACCAACTCTAACAAGGAAAATCAACATCGTGAATAGTGTATGTTCCGATGTATGTTTATTTAAAGAAACACAACAATGGTGTGTGTGTGTGTGTCAGAGATGGCAACGTATTATAATGAAATTGGTGGCTGACTTGATGTCTACAAACAGCAATCGACGCCTAATTCAATCTTTTTCTGCTCGGTGTGAAAAACTCTGTTTCATCGGACATCACCAGTTCCGCACAATGTCACAAAATCACGGTGGACCTAGTAAAATGATTAGTACTTTATGTTAGCATGCATGTGTGAGTAAACCTCTAATATCTCAAACACCGAGAACAGAAAAAAAATAGTGATATAGCCGCACGCAAACACACCTAGATGCGGAAGTATAATGCAGAAGATGAGACCAAGCCATCTTAGTCTGTTGCTACTCCTTTACTTCGGTCTCTGCAACAAGATAGACCACTTTATTTAGTACAATGTCATACACAATATAACATGCATGGTATGGGGAGAGAGGGTCATGCTGTATAATGATCTTGAATCATTTTTTTATGAAAAGGGGGGGGGGAGAAAATAAGCATTCATTCTGATAATAAGCTTTTCCAAATGACACATTGGGCAAACACAGCAATACTAGGCTAGTGGCTGATCTTATAGCCTCAGACTGTGAACCCATAACCTTATACACAAACAAACTTCTTTACAACATCATTAGCTCATATTGAAAAGCGCCCCACTGCTTAATATAATTAACCTTGGTTGGGTCACTTGTGTAGCGCTATACCAAAGCACAGAAAGCTTGGCCCTGGGCCAAAATCTCAAATTTCATTTCATTTTGCTCATAATAATGTCGTAGACACTTAGCACAATTTGTGTTGCAATAGATCAAAGTCCATACTAGCGAAAATGTCAGTGGTTTAGTTCTGACATCGTCTTTAATGCTACTGACATTGCTAATATGCAGAAGGTAAAACCACACTTCTTCAAAACATTTCCCATCCATAATATTGTTCCATTATACTATTTTGCTAGTTTTGATCTTTCGTGTTTTCACATGGACTATCGTAACCTCGTGTCACAGCGCATCGCATTTCCCCTGATTGTACATGCACGACCCCATGCAGTAATTGGTTGGAATAGATCACACGACATGCATTATGCATGGTGCAGGGTGGTGTGACGTCGTAATTAGCACGACGTGCCTCGCTTTGTTGGTGGTTTGAGGATTCTTTGGTGTGTGTATCGCAATGGAGTAGCGGTGCCCGGTGGCAAACCTTGACTCCTTTATAAATATTGTTGAGTGTCCGGTAAAAGTTTGTTCATGCTATGAGATGGATTCTGGAACTTCATCCTACCTACGTCATGTAAAGCTATTTTACAAAATAATAATATATTTGGATGATATTCACTGGCAGTAACTGTAACCACTATTGACAACTAACTCTTATTATACCAGATGCAGCTATTTCACAAAATGTAGACCCAATTAGCATAATTAGACCTCATTAACATAAAAAATATAAAATACAAAAGTTTTTA
>JAMKCH010027649.1:0-17517 GCA_023653785.1 Ophioderma brevispina
AAACAGAGAATTTGCGTTTTGGGAAATTCGCAGTTGAAATTTTTTTTTTGTACATGCGTCAATGAAAGAATAAAATAAAAGTCCTCAAACACAAATGCAAATATCATAGAGATTTCAATAAGTTGAATATAAGCCAGATATATATTCTTGTTCAAATATGCCAGAACCTAAAATTGACATTTAATTTTTTTTCCTAAAATTTAATGACGTCATCTTTATTTGCGTATTATGTTTTTTTTGCAATCCCTGCGAATTTTACTACCTCTGTATTCGTATCCTGGGTTTCAAACTATCGATATTGTTGGGGGGGGGGGGGGGGTGTGAGTTGTAAAAAACGTTCTCTCGAGTAACCTATTTCAATTTTAGAGCCCTTTTTTTAATGTTGGACCCTGAGTAAAATAACTTTTAGCCATTGTTATCCATCATTTAGATGGCAATCTACTAGGTTTTAATTTCAGTTTGATTTTATTCAATAGTAACTTTTGTGTTGAATTTTTACAGCAACTTCAATAGTGACCACATGAGCCCAGTACGTTCAAAAAATTTTTCTAGAAACACCAAAGTTTCAAATAGCTTTATTCATCATTGGACCACCAAATAACTTTGTTCTAATTTCTACTTGAAACTTCATAACATACAATGAGGATTTGAGCCCAATACTGGCAAAAAAAAAATACATTTTCGAGTGTTTTGCAAGAAACCACCGGCAATATTTGTTACATAACTTTAGCCATTGTTATCCCTCATTTATATGGCCCCTAACTTAGTTTCCATAATTCAGTTTGATTTTATTCAATATTACTAAAGCCCAATTACGTGCAAAATGCACGTATTGGGCTATTGTGTTTGAATTTTTGTACAGCAACTCAATAGGTGACAACATGAGCCCATAGGGCAAACAATGAAATTTTTCCAAAATGTTCTAGAGCACCAAAAAGTGTCAATAGCTGTAATTCATCATTAATATCAGATGAACTTTGTTTCTTAATTTTCTTGCCTTCATTCAATGAGTATTTGCAGCCCATACGTCAAAAAAAAAAAAAATTTCCGAAGTGGTTCTGAACAACCGGAAATATTGTTAACTGTAGCATTGTTTATACAACATTTATGTCAACCTAACATAGTTTCCGGAATTTCGTTTGATTTATTCAATACTTACGAGAGCAATATGTGCAAAAATGCACGTATTGGGCCTTTTGTGTATGAATTTTGTACCGCAACTTCAATAGGTGACAGCATGATCCCGTACGTGGCAAAAATATGAAATTTTCCCAAAATTTTAATTTTGCCAAAAAAAGGTCAAACAAGTTGTCAAAAATCTTATTCATCATTGACATACCCAGATTAACTTTGTTTCTTAATTTCTACTTGCACTTCATTCAATGATAAAAAATGCCGTACTTGGCTTTTGTGTTGAATTTTGTACAAAGCAACTTCAATAGGTGACAAAATGAGCCCAGTACGTGCAAAAAATGAAAGTTCCCACATGTTCTAGAAACACCAAAAAGTTGTCAAATACTTTATTTTCATTGACACACCAAGATAACTTTGTTCTAAATTCTACTTGCACCACTTCAATGTATTTGGGCCCAATACGTGCAAAAAATACCTTTTCCGAAGTGTTTTCCTAGAAACCCCGGAATATTTGTAAATGAACTAGCCATTGTTATCCAACATTTTGGCAATCTAACTTAGTTTCGGTAATTTCATTTGATTTAATTCAATATGTAACTAGAGCCCAATACGTGAAAAATGCCGTATTGGGCTTTTGTTGTGTTGAATTTTGTACATCAGCTTCAAAAGGTGACAGCATGAGCCCAGTACGTGCACAAAATGAAATTTTCCCAATGTTCTAGAAACAACCCAAAATAGTTGGTCAATAGATTTATTCATCATTGACACACCAAGATTACTTTGGTTCTTAAATTCTACTTGAACTTCATTCAATGAGTACTTTGAGCCCAATACGTGCAAAAAAATACATTTTCCGAAGGGTTCTAGAAACACCGGAAATATTTGTTACAATAACTTTAGCCATGGTTATCCATCATTTATATGGCAAACCGAACTTAGTTTCCATAATTCAGTTTGATTTATTCCAATATGAACTAGAGCCCAATACGTGCAAAAATGCACGGTATTGGCTATTTGTGTTGAATTTAGTACAGCAACATTCAATAAGTGACAACATGAGCCCAATACGTCAAAAATTGGGAAATTTTCCCCCAAAAGTTTTTTAAAAAAACCTCAAAACACCAAAAAGTTGTCAAATAGCTTTATTCATCATTAATATACCAAAGATTAACTGTTTCCGAAAATTTTCTTGCACTGCATTCAATGATTAATTTGAGCCAATAAGTGCAAAAAATATTACTTTCCGAAGTGTTCAGAAAACACCGGAAAATATGTCCAAATAACTTTAGCATTGTTATCCATATTTTATATGGCAACCTAACTTAGTTTCACGTAAGTTCAGTTTGATTTATGCAAACATCAACTAGAGCCAATGCCCGTACTGGGGATTTTGTGTTGATATTTTTTACACAGGCTCCAATGGGTTGAAAACATGAGATCAATACGTGCATTAAAATCTTCCCACGCTCGGATCGAGTCCATTTAGGAATCTAAGTTTTCAAGGCGGGTGTAGTGTGCTAAATGTAAGAGTATGCCCATTGGTTGATTTGACTATAAATGCTCTTCTGGAACGTATTGGGCTGAAAAAGTCATTTTGCGTGTTAAAATGTGAAGTTGAGGGCCCCAATACGTGCAATTTTGCACGTACTGGGCTTTTGCACGTAATTGGGCTCTAACAGACGTTTCATATAGATGCAAATGAGGTAATGCGATTTCATTCCGTCAAGCGCTACTGCACAACGCACATACAGCGCATGGCGGAATCAAATTGTAAACTCATTGGTCAATGGGACTTCTAATGAAACGTCTACCCAAAGTGGTGACAACGTACACAACAAGGTGTAACATATCGGAAACGGTTCAAATAGCGTTGATTGGATTTGTTCGTACACTGGATGTTGGCCGATCGTAACGATTTACGCACCAAAATCCTAACTAAATTGTCTAGTTAGCTGATAGTTAAATTAGGTTTATATTGGAAAAAGACGAAAAACGTTGAAAAATCCGTGAAAAATTCTTACCTTATAGCTGGCTCAATTCTCGTTGCTGGACTTGTCAATCATGCCACATCCATGCTTACAAAAACAGTGGCTCTTGGTCTTTTTTGTCAGGAACCTATTTCTAACCACTCAGATCGACCAACTGATTCGTCGTTTTCGCGATATCCAATGTACCGCGAAACCGTTTTCTTCCTTTTCACTAATCGCAGCACCTTTAACAAGTATCTGGACTGCATAGGAGTCCCATGACGTAGCGCATGTCTAAGAATAGCCGGCCAATTAGCGATGCGGAAACGTGAATGGGTGGCGCTGTGTCCAGGCAGTACAGATTCTCTTGGAGCGTAAATGGTGTGCGGTGGGGTGGGGGGGGGCACTTACATGGAGTCATCTCAAGCGGACTTTTCAGATCTGACCCTAAATACGGAACTCTTTCATTCAATCAGACTACCCTTATCACGGATAAACCAAAAGGCAGTACACCGTAAGAAAGGAACTCAAGGGTATCCTAACATCTGCACTATTAGGCATGTCACACGTTGATTCAACTTCTCTGTTGAAGATAAGTCTTGCTTGTCTTTCTTCAACAGAAAATAGCTATACCCTCGGGGCGAATCCGGCCCCTCTCAGAGGAGCAGGCGACCAGCTGATGGATAAGGTTTTATTTTAAATAATCGTATGTATAGTGTTCATGTAGAATTCGTTTATGAAGCGGCACGGGGGGGGGGGCGGAAATCGGTTTTAGAATTCCGCATTGGTAGCCCGCCGATAACATCGGCTCGTGCCTGCCATCCGCGCAAAAAATTGCCGAATCCGCGTAATTACCCACACAAAATGAGTCCGGACTAGTTCAAACAAGTATTTTAAAGAAAATTGTAACACCTAGGATTTCAAACGGACTGAATTATATTGTCCTTTCATGTTTATTGTTGGTAGCATGAAAAAAAAAAGAAAAATGGCGGCCCGCCAGACACGAAGCTTGAATCATTTCTAATACGGAGAAAAGTCCATAGCGCAAAATTGGTGTATCTGTTTTTTGTTTTGAGAAGTACCATTTTTAAAGGTAGAACAATATTGGTATAGCGACGATCAGGCAACCACAAAATGAGTCATCATTTCTCAAAGATAGGCTTGGCCCTCCACTGAAATCAGGTCTCTATGATCCCTTTACCGTTTTGCAAATTTTGCAAATATCTTGAGTTACAGAGGATTTTTCTAAGTAAGTAAGTAAGTAAGTGTCATTGTCGCATTTATATTTTTTCGGCAACGCTGGAGGCCGGACCCGCCATTGGCTATCCTCAACGCTGACTAGCGGAATGTGAAAATGATACCTTTGGTCATTTTGCTTGGTTTTGTGACCCTTGCGTGGTCCGTGCGGTCCGCGCAAGCGATTTTTTTTGGTATTTTCCACTACGGCGTTCCGGAAAGTGTGTAGTCTGTGTCACAGACTGCGAAAAATATTATCTAAATTAGTACTGCGCGAGAGATTAACGTTATCAGTCCGTCATAGCGAATGTATGCAAATGAAACTAAAGCTCAAATAAATGTATCCTCTCGGAAAACGAAGGGGGTTCTATGGAGATTTTTGCATCAGAGAGTCCGTTACTATGTTTTGTTTTAGATATGTATCGTAATTGGGTCTGAACCTATAGAACCTTGCGAGAAAATTGAACGTTTTTGTCGGGTACTTCGGTGCTCGCAAAGACGGAAAAGTGAACACGCAATCGCTACGGGCCGCATCCTTCTTCCCACACAATGCCTTTTGGTATTATTCCAGTCTTGAGAATTTTCAAACGCTGGTTTTCAATTTTTTTTTCAATTTTAGAAACAGGATATACGTACTTACCGGACCGCCGTAATTTTCCACATTCTTGAGTTGTTCATTCTTAAAGGGGCATTTCGTGATCCACAACCTCGTTCTCCGACTTACGTTAAAAAGGTGAAATTGTTATAGCATGTGAACCGTTAGTCTTCGCAATCCATGTGTACCTAATCTTATACATGCAAATTGGGTCGTATCTGTAAGAAATTAACAGTTTGTATTTTCTGTCCGTAAATGGACAGAAATTGCAGTACAGTGGCCTATGGAACCGTGGGATACAAACAAATATTCATAGGCCTAATAATAAAAAACAAAAACAAAAAACGCAAAATCGAAATCAATTCAAATTTTGCGAAAAAGCTTTTCTCAAGGAGTAGGCCTGATTTCCAATCAGCAACATGGCTTTGTTTCTGGCAGGTCATGTACCACCCTCCTCAGTTCAGTTGGCCACCACTGGGCTCAACTGCTTGATGAGAGATCTCCCCCTGATGTCGATGTCGTCTTTTTAGATTGGAGTAAGGCTTTCGACAAGGTTAGTCACTCCATTCTCCTCTCAAAATTGCATAATATGGTATTTGCGGGCCTTTATGGCATTGGATTTCTTCATTTCTTACTAATCGCTAACAAAGAGTTCAGTTTAGGGGGCTTCTTCCGGTTGGATTCCTGTTCAATCAGGGGTTCCGCAAGGCTCTGTTTTAGGCCCTTTATTGTTTAATTTGTTTGTTTTAGATTTGCCTAAATTATGGTAGTTGTTTTCTTCCAAATATGCTGATGACACCATCCTATATGAGGCCTATCCGCTCAAAAGACGACATGGCATCTGCAATCTGGATCTTAATAATATTGATCTGGTGTCAAATCAACAAATGTCTCTAAAACTCAGGATAAAATGTAAGCAATGAGACTGGGCAGGAAGAGGGGTGCTATAGTCTTATATCCTTCCTACAAAATTCACCAAAAAAATTACCTTGGATGTTGTGCAAATCATTCAAAATTTGAGTGTTATTATTTCTTCAAAATTTGAAAGGGGGGGACCATGTTAAATACATTACATCTAGAACCTCGAAGTTTCTTGGATTTATTATGCGTCTTGTTCGTTGTAATAACGCCGATGTCTTAGTTAAATTATATACATCTCTTTGTCGTTCCTATTTAGAATATGGCTATCCTGCATGGATGCCATATCAAGCAGGCCATATCAGGGATATTGAAAAAAATTCAAAAGAGACTTGCCCGTTCTTGCATTCATCACCAGAGGGGAAACTACATTTTGAAACTCGTCTTGAAAAGCTGGGTCTCAGTTCTCTTGCAACTAGGTATTTATATCTTGCTATTGCTTATCCTTTAAGGGTCTGTATGGGTGGGTATGCTGTTGATCCTTTTAGTTTCTATCTCCATTAATTGCACGCCATCAGGCACCTTAATTTCATCATACCTATGCTAGGACTGACGGTTTTAAGTACACTGTTTTCAACAGATTTTCAGTTTATTTGACAACTTACCATCAGATATTCAGGACAAAAGTTAGTTAGGCCTTCATGGTGTTTAAATAGTGTTAAAAAAACACCGTACTGTTTCCAGTTGGCAGGTCCAAATGTAAATTGGTGTGTTTCTTTGTAAGTGCAATATTATGTCTTAATATTATTTTTTAATTGTATTTATATTATTTTATATGAGTTTCATGGCTGTGGTGATGCAGTCAAACGCTCCGCATTTGTCCCGTAGTTTTTTTTTTTGAGTGCCAATAGGTAAGCCACTTTGAGAGTGACCTTCATGTCAATGTTGGTCTTTCCCTTGACCAGGGCACTCATTGTTGTCATTTCTGTGTCCTTCTTGCATTGGAGAGGTTTGATATGTCACCATTCCACACAGCCATGGTACCCATCATTTGATATTTGATAGTTGCTTTAAAGTGTTCTTTTTTTAATATTATGTGCAATTTTAATGTTTAATCGGTATTGCTGGCAAATAAAATGAAATGAAAATGATATCTATTGAGCAATGAATAAAAACAATAGGTGCTGAATCACAAAATGCGCCTTTAATCAATGCATACCTCCACCGGAACTTGAAAAGCTGATTCGTTGTTTCGTAATTTTCAAACATAAGGAATATAGCTTAAATACACATCTTTGTATACACCGGTAATCTTAACTGAGATACAATTCCAGACAATTACATCCCGAGTTCTTTACATCCATTGATAGTTTCCGCTCTAAATGACAAACACGTATGTTACATAACGTATGACTAATCAAATGTTATGCTTAGGCATTCTAACAATTATATGCTAATTACAATAAAACGTGTATTGGATGAGACTGCAGATTTCATATTTGGTTTCTTTTGAAATCATTTTACTTATCAATGACTTTGTAATTACAGTTTGATATCTTGCGTATCCAATCATACTTATGACTAAATAAACGGCGCATTACCATCCGCTCCATACCCAGAAATTGAATATTTGTAAATAACATTCCTGTACATAGCTAATTATGAATTTTCAGGAACTTTTTTCTTTGAAAATATCAATGTTTGTCATGCCTTAATTGATTCTTCTAAAGAGCTAAAATGGTTCAGGCTGTAGTTGGGTCACGTGGAGCAATTCCGTGACCGTGGAGAACAGAACATTATTTCTTAGTGGATTCGTCTTCCATGAAGGTTAAAGGGGAATCACCCGATTTAATTCTATATTTGTTTTATCTTGATAGAATGGCCTTCACCCCAAAACCCCATCTGTAATGTTTCGCGCCGATATTTCAACCCGTTTAGAAGTGAGAGTACTCTGTAAAATTAATATTGGACGACCAAAATGGGACATATTATTTTCGCTCATAATATCCAAACCAAACATCATTTAGTCCTAAGATTTCACAGGGACGAAGCTATTAACAATTGGACCATGGACCTGTAATGAACAAATTTAGCGGGTATTCCCAGGCCCGTAGCTAGGAATTTATGTGGGAGGGTGCGGATGGGGGTGCGGATTTGCCAGAACGGTTGACCCAAATGTTTTCACCGTCGTCTCAAATTCTGAAGAAGGGGGGGGGGGGGGGGGGGGAGTGGACATTACATCATCGCAGCGTTCAAAAAACAGTTTAATAACACCAGCAATGCGTAATACGATAGTATTAACCGCTGCTTATTCATTCATATACCATGCAGCACAACCCTTACAACAACAAAATTTAGGCAATCGGCCAAACTTTGTCATCACAAAGCGGACCTTCAAAATGACAAAGCGGACCTTCAAAATGACAAAGCGGACCTTCAAAATGACAAAGCGGACCTTCAACATCAAAAAGCGGACCTTTGTAATTTTTTTTGGGGGGGGGCGTGCGTCGCACCCCCCGCACCCATCCTGGCTACGGCCCTGGGTATTCCCCTCGCGAAAGTGTGGGCGGAATCTAGAAGGGAGATAATCCATAATGCAGGATTCAAAATGAAAAAAAAATGCTTGGATTGCTGTGAAAAAGGTAACCAAAGTGTTCGTCTTGTTACAATAATTAAACAAAGGTATAGGTTGCACTACCTATAACGTATGGTAAGGCAAAAATCGTCAAATGTCAAAGGTCATCACCAAAGGTTAAATCTTTAATACTGCATCGATTTCTTAAAAATTATCTCAAATTGTTAACCTTTCCAACAATTGCAACAAAAGTAGTTGACACTCTCATTTGTATTTGGTTATCGAGATAAACGACAAGCAAGGTCAATGCCATTGACCTCTATTGATCCCAGAATTTTAGAAAAAATATGTTAGACAGTGCAACATATTTTGCTGCAGTCTTTGAGGAAAACTTATTAATATACATGACCTTTTAGTTTTAGTAATATTATCGTATAAATGTTCAAGGTCATCCTGAGATTAACTTTTTAGGATGTTTAGATATTGTTGAAACATTCTCTATGTTATTTTGCTCTGTTTTCAACTGACTCACAAATTAAATCATAGTCTAAAGATGAAAATTGGGTTAGTCTTTCAAACGTTCTTTGAAACCAGCTAGATATCGATACCCGGAAGATATTGCCAGGAAGTCCCATGCATGATTCCGTCATGCGCTATATGACGTTGTGCAGTAGCTCTTGACAGAATGAATGGCAATACCTCATTTGCATCCATGGGACTTCTATATGAAACGTCTACCAAAGATTTTCTTCCTAGCAATGATCACGTGGTATCACGTGATATCGCATTCTTGGGATACACACGGGATCTTCGCTTATTAGAAGGTATAAAGATTGGTAAAGCTATAGAAGTCTTAATACACCTTTGTTATTATTTGCCCTATAAAGGAATGACATTGTTTACCCTATAAAGGAATGACATTGTTTGCCCTATAAAGGAATGACATTGTTTGCCCTATAAAGGAATGACATTGCATATCAAGGAATTGACATTGCAAGGAATTACATATCTCGGACAAACGCGTTGGGAGTACAAACATTTTCAAATATACTCCCCGCCTAAAAATGCGAACGATATAAATTACTGTATTAAAAAGGTATGTAGGTATGTAGGTGAATTATAATAATAAATGCAAGGAGCGTTGTTCGCATACTGTGTTTGCTTATTGACCTGTGTCCCAGTGGCGTAGCCGGGGGGGGGGACCTTGCCCCCCCCCCTTTGCCCCCTGAAAAAAAGCTGGCTACGCCGCTGCTGTGTCCGTAATGCATTGATAACGAAGCATGATGTGGAAGTTTGAGAGATTAGTACATGGGGAAATGTAATGGATGTTTTGGTTTAGTTTTTTTTTCATATACAATTTTGACACCAATGTTTTTCCAATACAGAATTTCATGGAGAATCTGAAAATCATGGGTGTCATTTTTTAAAATGTGTTCTTGGGTGTTTTACAAGGGGGCAACATTTGTACAGGGGTAACAATAAAAGTGTTTAAATTGTTTTAAAATTTATACCAGTCTGTTCGGCTGCTCATAAGGTTTCTAAAAAGGTACAGTTTGCCATATTTACGACCTATTGTTTTAGTACAATAGGCTCAAGAAAGTTCAAGGTCATTATTTATAGAATGGTCCGATTTTGTTGAAACTGGTTTTAAATCGTTCATTGGGTTATACTAAATAAGAAAATGTATATAGATTCTGTGTTTCACCTTTCAAAGTTAGACTTTTAGAGATATGACTAGTGTTCTCCCATAGACCCTGTAGACCACGGCCATATTGCCCGCCTCTTAATCTTGATCAAAACGTCATTGACAGCGCGACTTTTATATTTTCGGCTTCTGAACAGTAAGACGAACAATTTGGCACCATTTTTATAACAAACCGATGAATCTGAAATTTTACCCCCAGTGTGACCTTGAACCTGTTTTGTCTTGTAACTCTTGTACTATAACACTCAGGTAGGGCAAACTATACCTTTCTGTAATCCTTGAAAGGTACTGAACATGATGGTATACTTTAAAACACATTTTGCCCCCTTTTATATTTTGCCCCCTGTATAAACCAGTGTAAACTTTGGCCCCCCTAGAATTCATCCAAGAACACATTTTAAAAAATGACACCCATGATTTTTGGAATCCTCATACAATTTTGATTTAGAAAAACTTGATTGCAAGATTGTATATGAAATTTCACAAAAATACAGTTCCACATGTACTAGATTTATCCAGCTGGCTTGGCGCGTTCATTGAAAGCAAGTTTGAGCACGTTGATGGCCATTTCAACATCGTCCGGATTTTTTAGGCGGGGAGTATATATATAATTAGGACTCATCATTAAGACCATTTAAGTTGTGAGTTTGAGCCCAGTCGTGGCCAACGTGTTGTGTCCCTGGGCAAGGCACTTTATCTCGCTTGTCTCACTTCACCCAGGTGTAAATGGGGATCTGTTAAGAGTAGTCATACTGTACGCCGTTATAATTGGCTACCGAATTTCAATATGTTAAAATGTGACTTCTTGTGACATAAATGTAAAGTGTTTTGAGACCAAATTGTATAAGCCGCTATAAAAATGTCTACATTTATTTTTTAAACAATGAACTGTATACAGATATTGATCCCTGCACACCTGTAACGGCTAAGCGCCACTGGATTGTGTGAAAGCCCGGTAACCAGGTAACCGGATACGAACACCGGATACGAACATATCCTTACATAAAATCGTTATACAGATATTCCAAGACTTCAAATTTACACAGTAGATATTTTATACATTGGTCTGTCTAAAATGCGTACCATACTTTGAAAATATAATCATTTTGATAATTGAATTGAAAAAAGGGTGGAATTACAGAAAATTTGCATAAATTATCGAAATTTAAACATGTATCCTACAATATCTATAACTCTGTTTTTGATATACTGTATTTGTAATACTTGCTGCATCCTTGAAAGTATATCGTAATGCGTTATTAACTACAATTGTCTTTTGAAAGTCTCATTTATTATGATAAAACCAGAATAAAACAAAAAATATCAATGACGACACAGTTTTGCCGACTAATGTGGATTATTTATTCCACGGACTACATCAGCTGCAAATTTTATGACATTTCATTGCGGACAAATATGAGTTTGCTCAAAAAATTAGTTTTACACGTCTTTCAATGGAGAAAGGGCATATAGAGGGCGCTATAACATACAAATCGTGACCTTTTTAGGCCTATATATGGAAAGATTCTCGCAATGGATTTGACTGATTTTAGCAGAAGTAATAGTTCTTGCATGTCCTTACTTATATCAGTTGTCAAAACTGTGTCGCCACTGCTTAAAATTATTCTAAAAATAAAAGAGACAATTGCATAGAGTGCTGTGGTGGTATTACGCAAAAATAATTACGTCTTTCAATCAAGTATGGACAAATGTCATACAAACTGGGTCATAAAGGCTATTTCTACGTGCGATAAATGCAGCATGTAGTACGAATATTGCAACTTGAGAGTGAAATTCAACCCTAATTTCTCCTTGCCTATTATGGGTTGTCATGATAGAAATAAAGTATAATGATAATATTATTTTCATCTCATGAGCCCATAGCTTGAACATTTCATAGAATCATTAGCTGAAAGGCATGTGTTTGGTTAGCCTTGTTTCAGTGCATGTCTTTGAGGAGGACATGTCAACGTTGAACTGCAACGCTACTTTCATTGGGAACTTTAATCACATTAGGGTAGACATTCTTGTTTGCAAGGTTTATACTTTTTAAGAATATTTTGATTGCATTGTAATTTGTTTTGGACGTGCCCACTGGGTCCGTTCCCGAAACTATGTTCGTAAAGTTCGTCTTACGCATGGCTTAAGATTTTGGTTACGACCATGGTAGTAGCGTTCCGGAACAGTGTACTTAGGATGGTCTTAAGTGCATTTCTACAAGTAAACCCACGACAATCTTACGCTTATATAAACTAAGCCGATTTAAAGGTCATCCCATTCATTCATTGGGATTAAAATTATGCTCTGTCTGGGAGTAAAAGTCTGAGACACGTTTGCGAATGTTAGTATGTGCCTATTATCATCAGGTATGAATGATTTTATTGTGCAGCATCTATAGAACTTTAACAAGTATTAAAACACCCGGACAGGGTTCGCTTGATTGTCGTCGGTCAACTTGGTTTGATTCGTTGTTTTTTTTGTTCGCATGTGTGTATGTGTATGTGCGTGTGTGTTAAATATATTTTTATTTGCTTCATGTTATAGCTCCCCTGCTTCACTTCTTTTTCATCATGGTTATTAATTGATTAGCTTAGTATATAAATTTTTAATTTTAGTAACTATTTCAGAAATATGGATGAAGTATATAATCTTTTTATTGGTCAATACCACTGACCTCTACACATGGATAGCGGGTCTGAGTTGCCGATTGAAACATCAGGAAGTTGGCTTTTGACCTATACAATATGGCGGGGAACAATGCATACACCTTGTCAAACAATAGAACATCTGTGTGGAATATGTGCACCGGCAGGTGTATGCATTGTTTCCGCCACATTGTATAGGTCAAAAACCAACTTCCTGATGTTTCACTCGGCGATCATTCAACTGTGCGGCAGCCCACTATCCATGTGTAGAGGTCAGTGGTCAATACAAGTTCTCGGGTTCCAGATATTTTTGTATCTAAATTTAAAATTTAAAATATTGTTTTGAGAAAATCAAAAATATTATTTTTAGAGGGTCAAGTTGGTCATGATAACCTACATAAAATATTTTATTGTTTACTCTTAGCAGAACAAGTTACAGGTTTTAAACTTTGTTGAAAGTATGTCAGATTAGGAAGTGATTAATGAGTACAGAATGTCTAAATTGTGAAAAATTATATAAAAAATGTAGGGTTATTCGTAGAAAAGCGTACGTGCTAGTTACGACAGACGTAGACTTTTCATGAATGTTCATGCATTCCTGAAACTTAACTTAGTCGATGGATTATCCTAAAGTTACGCAAAGGACATCGCCGGATAAGGAGAGATGGCGGCCCTCTATAATCATCATAGTTAAATTTCACCATCAATTTTTGAGTTGGTGTTTTACAACTACTTTATTATGTGTTCAAGTTGTTTTTTATCCCCAAATACACATATATCAAGAACAAATGAGAAAGTATGGAAAACTACAGGGCCATGCGCTCTTGAAAAAGCAAAACTTAGAGCATGCCTCCATTTTAATGACCATTTATGACTTTAAAGGAAGAAACATGAATACGTTGCATAGCTGCCCTTTGTAATGGAGCTTGTAAGTAATGCCTATATCATTGACTTCTACACATGGATAGCGGGCTGCCGCACAGTTGAATGGTCGCCGAGTGAAACAACAGGAAGTTGCATTTTGACCTGCACAATGTGGCTTCACTTTATTACCAAAGTTAAAGGAATTTCGTATAACAATAGAACATCTGTGTGGAATATGTGCACCAGCAGGTGTATGCATTGTTTCCCGCCATATTGCTAAGGCGAAAATTTTTTTTTTTTTTTTTTTTCTATCCATGTGTAGAGGTCAGTGGTCAATACAAGTTCTCGGGTTCCAGATATTTTTGTATCTAAATTTAAAATTTAAAATATTGTTTTGAGAAAATCAAAAATATTATTTTTAGAGGGTCAAGTTGGTCATGATAACCTACATAAAATATTTTATTGTTTACTCTTAGCAGAACAAGTTACAGGTTTTAAACTTTGTCTGGCTACAAACTGCTACCCAACCCTTACTCTACAGTTACTTCCAAAGTTGAGTGATCCCCTTCCCCAAGTTGAAAGTATGTCAGATTAGGAAGTGATTAATGAGTACAGAGTGTCTAAATTGTGAAAAATTATATAAAAAATGTAGGGTTATTCGTAGAAAAGCGTACGTGCTAGTTACGACAGACGTAGACTTTTCATGAATGTTCATGCATTCCTGAAACTTAACTTAGTCCATGGATTATCGTAAAGTTACGCAAAGGACATCGCCGGATAAGGAGAGATGGAGGCCCTCTATAATCATCATAGTTAAATTTCACCATCAATTTTTGAGTTGGTGTTTTACAAGTACTTTATTATGTGTTCAAGTTGTTTTTTATCCCCAAATACACATATATCAAGAACAAATGAGAAAGTATGGAAAACTACAGGGGCATGCGCTCTTGAAAAAGCAAAGCTTAGAGCATGCCTCCATTTTAATGACCATTTATGACTTTAAAGGAAGAAACATGAATACGTTGCATAGCTGCCCTTTGTAATGGAGCTTGTAAGTAATGCCTATATCATTGACCTCTACACATGGATAGCGGGCTTCCGCACAGTTGAATGGTCGCCGAGTGAAACAACAGGAAGTTGCATTTTGACCAGCACAATGTGGCTTCACTTTATTACCAAAGTTAAAGGAATTTCGTATAACAATAGAACATCTGTGTGGAATATGTGCACCAGCAGGTGTATGCATTGTTTCCCGCCATATTGCTAAGGCGAAAAGCAACTTCCTGTTGTTTCAATCGGCGAGTGCGACGGCGACCCAGACCCCGCTATCCATGTGTAGAGGTCAGTGGTCTATATAGGCTAGCGGGCAGATCTCAAAGCGTTTATAAAGGTGACGCACCCCTGGGAAGTACATAATTTTTCCTAAATAAACTTTCTAAAATGATAAAAATCAGTTCTACGCGTGTTCTCACGTCTAGTATATGCACATTTTTCTTGAAAAAAATTAAATGTCATCTCCTTTTTCCCCTGAATATCAGTGACCAACGGATGTAAACCACGTTCCATTGACTCCAGCAAACAATGGCGCTATTGATAAGTAAATCCGCCGTTATGAATAGGACAATGGACTTCAGATTCTCTGGAACTGCAGAACCATTATTATTGTCCATGATGTTGAAACCAAACCTTTCAGCTCCCAATTCAGATTGAGCTATGGGTTGTTACATTTACTGACCCCACTTTGCCTGACACGACTCAGAATTCAGCAGCCTTTACGGAATAAAGCACAGTATCACATGTACTTTATTCCGTAAAGGCTGCTGAATTCTGAGTCGTGTCAGGCAAAGTGGGGTCAGTAAATGTACCGACCCTTGAGCTATAGCCTAGCTCACGAATAAAATAAAACTTGAGCTTCTTCTGAGAGTTCAATAACGTTGACCGTATATTTCATCATTCATTCAAAAAGAAGATGAACAAAAATCATGAAAAAAATGTTGCTTGGCAAGCTGTGACCTAACACCTTGGTGCAGAATCAAGGCCCATAACTTAATCATGTTAATGCAGGACCTCTTTTCTATTAAATTTAAAAGTTTGTTCGACACCGGTTTAGCTGCATTTCACATACGGCAGGTGAACGTTTTTCGATTTCTGCTTATAACACGGTAAATTGAAAAGAAATGGGGTCACGCGGCACATTACGGGTTTGGTTCTGCAAAAAGATGGTAGGTCACAGTTTGCCAAACAACTTTACCCCCATGAGTTTTGTTCACCTTCGTTTCCCTTTCGAATAAATGATAAAATATAGGGTCAAAGTTAATTGAACACTTGAACACACAGTAGAACCTCTAACTTTATTTATTCATGAAAGAGGACAGGTAATTTGTGTTACACATGAAAAATAATTTAATCTAAATCGGGGTGGTGGTATAACACCTGGAATCTCTTCAGCTGCATTGATAATAACAATGGCTCTGCAGTTCCAGATGAAAAAGGAATCTGAAGTGTTTGGTCCTCTGCATGCCGAGCGAATTTACTTATCAATAGCCCCATTACATGGTGTTCACAAAAATGGTGTAAGGCAAAATCACCGTCGTTGGAGGTGAAAACAATAACAATAAAATAGTGCTGTTATATTTACATCATGTCATAAATGAAGTCTTGACTTTTGAATACCGTTTACAGCATTCGATATGGTTGTTGCAATCCAGAGATATGACGAATATTCCAAGAGAAGGTGAAATACCAATTGTGCCACTTTTCACAGAATGGGATAACTTAACACAATCGAATCTTGCATAGCTATGCATGTTGATTAGACCCTTTATTGAATCAAAAGAATTCATCCATCACACAGTTATAATGCTTGATCTTTTTTCTTGTTGCTTCAAATCAATGTTTCTATTTCTGTGTATACATTCAAAAAGTGTCTTCATGAATAAGTAAAGAACATAAAAATAGAACACGCTCAGCTGAAAACATAGACATTATCAAACTATTATAAATTGCACATCTTGCCTAAATAATACACGCTTTTAAAACTTCTCTTCTTGAAGTAAATTGAAAATACAATTAACCATAGTTCTGTAATCAAATTGATATTGCACATGACTATTTAAATGATAATGGAACTCTTTCGATGTGCATTTATAGGTTCCGATGTAAAATCTTAAATCAATAAGCCCTATCAACCTATCAACATGATGTATCCCGTTCTGTGAAAAGTAGCACAAATATGGTACCGCACCTTCTCTTGGAATATTAGCCATATCTCTGGATTGCAACATCCAAATCGGATGCTGTAAACGGTTTTCAAAAGCCAAGACTTCATTTGTGATATGATGTAAATATTACGCCACTACTTTATTGTTTTTTATTGTTTCCAATGTCTACAAAGTAATCTCGACAATAGCTTTTATATAAGTCACGCCGTAAAGGGACGATATATACAAAGTCACAAGGTGTTGTGGTGTAGGATATAAAAATCATTATACGGCGGATATTCCAGAACGCTCCAGGGTCGAATACATAACAAATTCGGGAATGTTAAATTAAGGTCCATAAACATTACTCTAGGCCAAAATGGCGTTGTTCCAAAAACACATCATTAATGTCAAAACAGTGCAAAATTTACCCCTTATTCTCAAAACGATGTCCGATGGCGAAAATTCCATCCTTTTCCACGTGTTTATTAAAGCGGATGCGTAGCTTATATGTATCTGAGTGGGTCCCCCGGGGCCAAAAATAATATAGGTTTTCCCAGTTAGTTTAAAACATTTTTCGTTATATTTTATATCTCGTTAAGTTGTTTTTAGTCCCAAGAAAACGGAAACGTGCGTTTGTTTAAAACAATTTCGTCTTTGGTCAGTTATATTAAACACTTGACCAATAAAATTAACTTTATTTTCACACATTTTCGTCAAGATCAATTTAATTTCGTC
>JAMKCH010027650.1:0-19450 GCA_023653785.1 Ophioderma brevispina
ATTATACTGTATAGCTCCAGAGTTACAACTGCTGGCCCCGTCCATCAGTCACAAGTGGCTATTTAACTACTTCTAACAGCTCCGATTCCCCTTTCAGAACAATAATCATGCAATCATCCCTCATGCATAAACATAACCTAGCACCATCAATAGCTTTTCACAAAATTGCCTCACCTGAATCACATCACTTACATATAAAACTGTGTGGGGGAAATTCCTGATCTTACAATGTTGTTTTGATCTCATAGCATAAACAAGTACTCAGTTTCTAAGTTTAGCATCTTGGGGGAATTCCCATTCACCTATCGTGCATCTAAAATCAGGTGCACTTAGCAAAACCAAACTAGGGTATTCCCCTTTTCTCTCTTTTAGTACAAAGTCTTTTCCCGTGAGAATTTCTCTCAAATAAAATTGAGAAATAATATTTTTAAAGTTTAAATCAGAAAAATTGGGCTATATGACAGAATAAATACAGGCAAGTCTGGCTTTTATAGCCTGTCACAATTAGAGTGATTTGCAATATTGAAGGAGTTTAAAACATGGCGTATTAGTGTCAGGGTGTCCTCCCTCCTTGACTAGAAGACACATGCACTATATAAAAGATGGCTTCGGATTCTCAAAATGTCATTACTCAAATTTATGATTTATAATAAGAAAAAAAATAAAGAAATTTTACTTTTTTTATTTTTTTCAAAAAATACTATCAAAAATTAATTTTTTATAATATCAAAAAATAAATAAAAAGAGAATAAGATAAAATAAATCACACTTACTAAACTAAAAAGAAAAAATTATCCGATTCTTATTGTTATATGATATGTTGGGCATTGTAATGCTTCCTTTCGCTTAATAAGATAGTTGACGGCAAGTGAGTCCCATTTGAAGCAGCATGGGTTTACAAGATCAGACATTGTTCTTTTTGAGGCACGTGCGCGCGATCGCGCTCGACAATCTAAAATGCTGTGAGTCCGAGCGATTTATCGCGCATCCTGTTAAAAGCCGGCTGCGAATTTTCTACGTCGTATTTGAGCCGGCAACCCACCAGCAATACGTCCTTTGGCAATATTATGATAAATGATCACGGAACACTATGCTTTAACATTACAAAACACGCAATTCAGATAAGTGTGAACGCTGGTAAATCGGTGCCCGAGACAAAAATCAGCGGGTATTAACTCCACAAATGTATCGGAAACTCCAATGGAAATACCGCATGGTAGGTGTACGAAAAATGAACACGACTATGTGTATATGCATGAAGTAACGAGCGTAAATTTTGAAGCCTTCGCACTGTTAATCGCACGTGGCCGGTGTGGGTTTTTGTTTTGATTGAGCCAAGTTTTCGATGGCGCCTCAGGCGAAAGAAGTTGAGGGTCTTACAAACATATGGAATAGAATTTAGATAATATTTTCGACATGAAGAAAGAAACGATAGACGGTAACACCGACCACCTTCGTGGTCAAATGATTTGTTCAACTATGGCACGACCATGTTCAAGAAATGAAAGGTGCCAGGGAAAGGCGTCGCCCGATTACAGTAAGACATACTCAATGACACGTTTATGGATACGTTATCAAGCGTCGTGAATCGCCATTATAATGAGCTTACTCCCAATTAATTTTAAGATAATTCTGACTAGATATGACTGACTGTTGCCTACTTAGGTTCTACATTTGTTTCCGATATGTTTTGTCTACTTCGTGCATGGCCATTTTCCTCTCCCCCCTTGTCTTCACTAGATTTTAACTGAAAAAAAAACTGCTCATGTTTCGAGGTTAAGGCGTGGGTCACTGTGTGGAATAATTTTTTGAAATGATAAACTTAATGATAACATCCACGACATGGTAATTTGATTAAGTCTTGAGTGACAGTCTAAGTAGTAACTTAACTTGTTACTAACTTTATTGCACTAATTAACAATGCTTATGCTACACCTGAATTGCAATGCATGAGCTTTTAACTGCTTCTTGTCCCAACTGCCAGTTGCCGGGCCCTGCTTGCTATGCTGCTATATGCTTTGTAAAAGCTCGTCTCCAGCCCGAATTTGGGAGTCTTTAAACCAGCTCTTCTGCAGCTCTCCTCAAGGTGCCTAGATGAGCTTTTTATTGCCTCTGAAAATTTCAAACGACAATGTCGGAAGATTTATCTATTGCTAAGTCGAGGTAGTGAGAATAGTTTGCCAGTATTAATTAAGGAAAGACATGTTGTCGAATACAATATATCTTGCTTTGTCTGGCTCTATTCCCAAATTAATTGCTGTGTCTCAATTTTGCCACAATACAACTCTCACCATGTCAACAAAGAGTGATATTCTTGCAAAGGAACTCTATGTAGAAAACTCCAAGCTTGGCAGAAAGCCTTACGGTGACAGTGACCGACAGAAGATAGCTGAATAAACTGCCACCTCTTGAGGAAAAGAACCCGCCTACCTGCATGTGTTGAACGTGTGGTACCAGCTGCCATGTAATGGCCGACAACTTTGTATACATGTATCTCATGTTAGTTTACTAACAGTGTACCTGCATATGCCATATTTGTGGGACAAAACTTTTTTTTCCCTGACTTGCATGGAGAAAGGATGCAATGTGTCAAGAATTAAAACAAAGGTGTGCCCTTTAAAACATCTTGGTTTGCAGTTTTGTGCATAATTATTGCAAAGAAGTGTTTTTTTTTTGTTTGTTTGGTCACAGTTCTCTGCCTATCATGTAGGATCATGCAAAATGTCATGAAGGAAAATAAAGATGCATCATGTTGTCACCTGAGGCCTGCCATGTGTTTTTGAAGCCATGTGATATCCATGTTGAAGCCATGGGGTAAGCATGTGAATACACATGAGTAGCCAGTGATATCCATGTGGTACGCATGTTATTACACAGTAGTATAATAGCCATGTACATCCATGTGGTACCCATGTGATATACATTAGTAGACATGTGATGCCCATGTTGTAGGGGTCCATGCAAACATGGTTGTTGCTTATGTGATATTCTACATGCTGCCACATAATGTCCAAAAAATTTTTTGTATTGGAGTAACGGGCCAGTGCAAAGAATAGGGTAGGCGGGCTGAATTCTTTTTCTTTTTTTTTTTTTATAATGCATAACCTACAACATCAAATCATCCCACATATGCTATGTGTTATTAATATTGATACTTATGACTCTTATTATTGAAAATCCTAAAGAGAATTGCTAGTTACACCAGACACAAAAACACAAAACTATTTAGAAAATCAGTTAAAAATCCGGGTAAAAAACAACTTGAAAAATAAGATTTTTGAAAATCAATAAAAAAATTAGGGTAGGTATACTTTTGTACAGGGCTTGATTTTTCAAAATTAGGGTCCGGTGCGGTTATCCAATACAACAATTTTTTTTTGGCCTAAGATCGTCCAGAGGTTCCAACTGACAGTGGTGCCGATTCTTTGACAACAAATACAAATTCCTATACAGTTTTTTAAAGAAAAAAGAAGCTGATTTCACTAGGTTTCCACCTTAAAGCAGGCCCTGCTTTTGATTTATGCAAAGATCAGTACCATCTATAGTTTATTTGAACCCAAATTGGACAGATGTTAATTGGCTGTATGATAATGGGAATCGGAGAGAATGGATTTACAGTTTTCATACTTGCTGACCAGATGCCTGCAGTGCACTAAAACACAACTCCATACATAAAAAAGGTATTCCTGTTTTGAAAATAGGTAGTGCAAAGTATAATTGTCCTTGGCTAATTAAAGCCCTGTGTTTTTCCAATGTTCTTTTCTGTCTCTGGCCTAAAAGCTTTTTAACGCTTAATTGTGAGAGCATAAATTCTTCCACACAATCACATGGTTCTTCCGCTGGTTGATAGTGTGATTTTTTTTTTTTCTTACTTACATCAAAAATATTTTTGTAAAGCATCAATAGAGTTTTGTTTTGTACACAAAGCAGTGGCTGTTTGATACGGAAGCTTTGATTGATAACAGCAAATCTCATTATTTAAAAAACAAGTCCATAATCATGACTTTATGTTAAAATAATAACACAATCTTACTTTCTGGATTCGACTTTGCAGAAACCAGAGAAGATGAGAAGAAGATGGTTCAACTGTTACTTTCAAAAGATAAACTGTTTATCCGCCTAAAAATTCATCTAATTGCCTTAAATCCATTGATTCGATCAAAGACGTGCGCTTCTTGCTAGAGAACATTACATACACCGGTCATTAAATCCCACAACTATTCCAATTACACAGTTGTCAACTGACATTTACACAAAGTCTATACACTTTGGACGTTATCAGTACAGCGAAACGTACTCTTCTGCATCACTTGCAGACAACTTTGACCCCCAAATTTTCAAAACATTTTGGCACTTTGGACACTTTCGGACACAACCAGGTATGGTTGAGTTGTATTCAAAATGCATTTATCTAATCATTCATCATATCATATTTCACAGGAACTAACCGGATATGTTTAAATTGGGCTAAAATAACAACATCCTTTATTGACCTCAAAACATTAAATCGAGGTTAGCTTACCGAAAAAGGGCTAATTTTGCTGTTTTCTTTCGTTAAAAAGTAACTGTTTTCCTCAATTATTTCGCCAATGAATAAAATAAATAATTATCAGTCAGAACAAAAGTGGAGTTCATTACCAGCAGAGAATTTTTAGCTGGAAAATTAATAACTGTTTTAGTAGCAATGTGTCAATTACTTCCTGTTGTGAAACTTTCCCTACTGGCCAAGCTTGAGTCGGATGAACAGATTACTTCAAAGGTTCAATCAAGCGGCCCTTGCAGTTACCTAAACAATGAGCTGGTGAATGAGAGTAATCCTGGGTAATCGGATTTCAAAATCGAGCCATCTCCTTCTTTCTCGTCTTCTCTGGCAGAAACAAACCCGCAAGTTTTGCAACATGGACTCTTCAGTGTCAAATAAAATTTTTGTGATTCTGGCTGTTAGCTACTTATGTCAGAATCAGGATTTGGCAAAATGGCAAATTAGGGGGTTTGCATCACAGAGACTTGCAGATATTGCAATTTCCAAGCATAATCTAAAAAAAATACAACTTTGAATTACATCTGATGGAAAACAGTAAAATCTAAGGAGTCAATTAATATTAAGGATATGAAGAGCTGCTTCTCAATCATGTTTAAAATGTACCCATTTATTCTAAAATCACAGATTATGCCTGAGGAAAGTCAAAGTTGCATCATTGTTAAGAGTTTGTAAACTTTAAGGTATAGATCAAAACATCCAGGTTTATACATGTTATGTCTATCATGTCATTGTTGAAAAGGGAAAGCCTCCCTCGCAAGATAAAAATACATAGATGAGTGGGTGCATCTTTATTAATTCCTGACAAACTTCTGTGCATCATAGTTGAATCTCTAATTAATGCAATACAAAAACTTGTATCATGACCCACATTGCGGGAAAAAAATTGGACCAACTGTACAAAGTTACTTTAGTTGTTTTAATGAGTATTGGAAAATACAGACTCAACCACTGATAAATAAAATTTCAAGTGACACAATTCAACATGTCATTATAAAAATGGCAATGAATGGATTGTGTCAGACACAGCTTGTCTGAATTTGAATTGTAAATATTAGACCAAATACCCAATTTGGTTAAACCCTTTGTATATTGATATTATTGTATAGAATATTAAATGAACTAACTTATAAATTGATTTTGAGAAATAGTTGAACAGAGAAAACAGTTGTGTGCTGTGTGGAAAACTAACTCCGTCCTTGAACATGTACTTTTTATAACACAGTAGAAGCATGTCATAGAATAGTGGGTAAGAATTTAGTATTCTGCCAACACCCTATGAATTCAGCAGTGGAATAAACCGTGTGTTAAGGGTGATAAATTGAAGTGTTGGTAGAATAGTAAATTCATCCCAAATAGGGAGTGCTGATTATGAAACTGTTGAGCTGAATACTTATGGGCCCCCCTCTGCCAGTAAAAAAAAAACATATTACATGTTAGCAGTCTACTTCATTATACAGTGAATTTAAGTGTGTTACACACATGCAACTAAGTGCCTGCTGTAAGTGCCTGTTATAAGTGCCTTGCAGAATGTAAACTTTGCCAGATTTAATGTTTGTCATAATCCCTTGGACATGACATATGTGTGCGTATCTCTTTGCGTGAACTGTGCTTAATGGAATCCAATGGTGCGTCGTATTGGCAAAATACCTGGTGTACATAGTTACATGTCCAAGGGATTTTGACAAATACTGTAGAAATAGAGCAAAGCAAACTTCAAGTTTGAATACGAGATACTTTGGCTGGTAGGGCGAGTTGGTGTAGCGGTCGAGTCGCTCACCTTTCACCAATGCTGCTCGGGTTTGATTCCCGGTCGAGCCAGTGTCGTACGTGAATTTGGTTGCCAATCCATACTCGTCCTCGCAGGTTTTCCTCCTGCATCTAAAATCGGACTTTTCCCATAAATCTTTCCCCGCTGTTCTGGAGGCATCCCTTGAATTTAATGCATATAGCAATATTGGGTTCTGCCTGGCAAATGCCGAATGTTATAAATAAATAAATAATATCAACCAAAATAAGTCTTTTTTTTCTTTCTGTTAATAAGTCTTGATATTTATTCAAATGAAACAAGCCATATTTTGGTACATGGTCGGTTCTTCATAGAAATAGCTATAGTTACTCTTGAGTAGACACAGACATCCTGCCCAATATACACTGTGTGGCTGTGTAATTGGAGTTCATTTTGAGGGGTTATCAAGTTTCACTTGACTTAATGCACCCTCCATTTATGAACCAGGCTACAGACCTTGCCCCAAGTGTCCTTCAGTTCCTGTACATGAACCTTTAGGTGAGGGGTATACCTTCTTTGCATGTGCCACTGGTTTAAATCCAAGCTTGGTTGATGATTCTTAAAGTGACAGGAGGAGATTTTTTTACTGGATCGGTTGTAGACCACCTACCGAGAACGTTTGGAAGGTTTATTGGACAAACAGGTGCAAAAGAAAACCGCAAATCTTGTTTTGAACTTGCCTGCTATCGTAATCGTTCCCCATAGAAAACCATGCTTTGACTTTTTGTCGTGCACGACAGAAACTACTAAATCATCATCTTATTACATAAAGACGGCATATTCGGCTTATTCACTTCAGGTGTGATCTAAAACATTGATAAGCATTCCAAATATGTAAAAAACCTAGGTTAGAGAAAAATTGGGGGCGCTTCTTTCTGGAAATCTCATGTCCCTTTAATGTAGACCTTGCAAAAACTGTTTTTCTTTTACTGGCAGAAGGCCTCAATTTCTGGACATGTACATGAACATTCCATGATTTAATACCTTGAAGTAATAATTGTATTCCACACAAATGATACTGTATTTTAAGGAACATAACATTCCATACTATGATGCCTTGTTTTGATACTTAGGATTTTAAAAGTACACAGATGGTTATTTCAGTAAGTTCATTAAGTATCTAAAAAGACAATACCTGTATTTGAAAGTATTTTGTGTTTGATTTCAATTACAACATTTTTGAATATTTTCATTTTTTAAAATTCAGTAACTGGCGAATGAAAATAATTTTTTACTATGAAAACAGTCAATTTGAGTTTCCCATTTGAAATACACAACAGCCCTGTGGAAGATTTAACTAAAATATTCCTTAAGGAAATACAGATTTAAAATGTTCTTAATCAGCCAGAGAGCTTTTCCAATGCCTGTATGTGTGACAATTTTTTTTTATTTTACACCAAATGTTTTAAATATTTTAATTTCAAAAATTCATTAATCAAAATTATTGTTTTAGTATGAAAACAATCAAATAGGCTATAGTTGGGGACAGAATAAGGTGACCAATTGCGCGTCTGATGTAATTTGAAGGTGCAGAACAAAAGTCGGCCGTTAGTAAAAATCTGTAAACAGTCAAAGCTTATTTTAAACAGGAAGTTTACTTTTGTGAATTATTTACATTTTAAATCATATTTTGTTCGAACATGCCCTGCCCATACTACTCATTCAAACCAATCAGTCCGCGCCATGTTGATTGACAAACTTAGACATATGCGCAATTGGTTGCCTAATTCTGTCCCTGACTATAGCCCATTGGTTAATTACATTTGAAATACACACCCCTCTGTGGAATATTTAGGTGGAGTCTTTCATGGGGGAGTGTGGATATCAAATGGAATAGCCCAGTTCTGTGTAAGCTGCAATGCATGGTTACAGCACATCATTTTACTCTTTTTTTTAATAAGACTCACCTACAGGGCTTTATTCCAACAAATTAACACTTTTTTACAGGCATGAGTTGATAATATAAGGTTTCTGGTGGCACCAACAATCACTGGTGTGAGAATTATATATACAATGAATTTTATCTTTAAAACTCAGTTAAAAAACATTTTTAAAAATATAATTTTTGTATTTTCTTATTTTTAAGACAGGAAATTTTAAATTATTAATTTGTCATCCTCAAACTAATCTCAAATAGTTTCTCATTTTTATTATCAATCTAAATCCAAGAAATCTAAGAATCAGTGCAGATATCTCCAGGTATTACAGATTTCTTTTAGATTCAGCCTCCCACAAGGGGTGCACCATTACATTTAAAGGAGTAGACTTTGAAGGGGGAAATTGCCACACCATCTGACCTCCACAAAGCCACCAACATCCACAACATTATGACCAACTTTGAATCTCTTTTTGGCAGATAGGGAGGAAATGTCACTCTTTTCTCAGTCACAAGAGACAAAATATCAATTGAACGGTAAAATCAATGAAGGCCCAACTACCCACCCCCCCCATCGTGAAATCTAATGGTTGCTCCTTAAATGAAATAAATTTTTCCCTTCCTGGTTGATGTTGAATCACAACATTAATATTAATTTCTTAGCACAGTTGTACTTTGGTTCATTGTTAAGAAAATCATGTGTGAATAAATCACTATACCATAAATTACTGACAAGAAATCAGTTTCTCATTAATTATTATCATCACTGTAGTGGTGTGCAATGTTTTAAGCATTAACAGTGAACGTTGTAGTATTTGAATTGGCATTCTTCTCTTAGGATGTTGGAAGAATTGTGGAGTTAACCTTCTGACGTATACAGCCCGTCTCAGTAAAAAATGGTACCAGTCCAGTTTTTGTTGTTTTATTAACGTCGTTTGTTTTTATTATCTAATCAAATTTTTTAATATTAGCATCCTATTGAAGGTTAAAGATGTAGCTTTCTTTCTCATGTTAATTTGCATGTTGTTTGCAAGAGAAGCACATTTGGGAAAAAAAAAAAAAATTGCTTTGGTATTGGTGTCTGTGGTCAAATTTTCCCTCGCGCGATTGTGTCATCAGAGGTCATTGAAGGGCTTCCAAATGGTCTGAATTCTAAAATTTCTTGGGGTATCCACCCATGGTTGATCGTTTTTCATGACCTTGGATACATGGTCCGGTAGACCTTTCATATAGAAGTCCAGTGATGCAAATGAGTATTGCCACTTCATTCCGTCAGTCTACTTACTGCACAACGTCATACAGCATCGCATGACGGAATCAATTGTAAGACCTCATTCAATCAATGGGACTTCTATATGAAACGTCTACCCAAATGGTCCTTGGGTAGTGTCCCCCACATGTTTTGGTGACCTCAAATGTCGACCTTTGTCCCCATTTCACACACCACAATGGCAGATGACATCGGCATTTCTGTGAGTGTGCTTTTTTTTCGGACTCTGCGGCAAGCCAGTGGGCACTAGAGATTACTTGGTAGTATGTGCATGTCTGTGTGTTGTAAGATGTAACATGTACTTATTTTAAGCCACACTGTGGTCAACATGATTGTATCCCTGTGCAAGATACTTAATCTCAAATTGCCTTGTCAACTCAAAGCAAAATCTGGGGATCTGTTAGGGGAATATCACGATTTAGTGGACAGGTGTGAGGGCCTAACTGGCGGCCAGCTAAATGAAACTTAAATTATTTTTTTTCCTGTGATGATTTTCCTTGTGCAGCGAATAATGTAAGCGCTTTGATCCATGGAATATACATACCCGCATTTAATATTTTTTTTAGTCAAGTATTTATCAAGGTCCTCCAATATTCGAAACTTACTCAAGTGGATTTGGAAATGGTGGAGCAATACCAATATGCCCAAATCATTCATTGTGCATGAAGATTCGCAGAAGATTATTACTTGAAAGCATCAAAATTACTATGTTGCCAGACCATTTTTCATCGGGAGGCACTAACTAAAAATGTTATACACAGGACATGATTCGCATGTCCGGTAGTATTCATTTTGAGCTTTTAATTTAAGCTAAAATTCCCTTTTAAATGCTACTTTTTGATTCCACCTAACCCTTAGTTCCACCCTAGATTGATAAATTCCTTACTTCTAAAATAATGAAAATCATAATTCACCACCTTGACCTCTTTCTGTCCATTTCAAACGATGTAAGTAGATTCAAGCCCATCTGTCACCGGGGGTCGTGGGTACTTGTGTCTCCAAAGGTTTAGGATTGAATGAAGGGGCATGGCCGTGGGTGGAATTAAATTCTATGTAGAATCTTGAAATGTTTAGTCCGATAAGAAAAATTAAATTTCTGTTTCATGAAGCATTCAAATCAACATAAGCGCATTTTATAGTCTACATTAACTTCAAATATTCGGATCATCATATTTGCTTCAGTTGTATTCTATGTAACAGTTGATTTATTGTTACTGACTTTTGAGCACCCATTTTTTGGATTAAGGAAATACCAAATATTTCTCATGAACAGGTGATTGGCCACAATAGTTTTCTTTTTCTGGCCGCCTCTTCCAACCACGAATCAAACTGTCCAAAACTTTTTCCCTCTGTTGACAGGATGGGTTGAGTATACTCTACTCAGCCTCCGACTCTTTTTCCTCCCTTTGATCATTCATATTTGTTTGGGTGTTTGTGTCGTCTGCAGAGGGCACATAGAATTGCTTTGGTAAGTGTGTTGTCTCCCTGGTGTGTCTGTGTTGTGTTCTGTCTAAAGCAGTGTGTGGTAAAAAATGTTAACCCTAAAAACCAAATTTCACGATATTTCCCCATACATGCACACTTCTCAATGGCACTTGCATTATTGGTCCTTTCCTCACAGTTACCACATCAGATTACGGGTCCGAATGCAGTTAATAAAGGTCCATGCCCCAATTGGATATATGTCCACGTGGAACATGGTCCTTGGTAGTTTCCCCTGTGTTGTGAGTCATGTGAACTTTTTGCCCATTCACAACGTCATGCAGATGACACAGGCATTATTATCTCCAACTCTCCATTACTTCATAAAATAAAGATCAAACTGCGAACAAGGTAAGTTCTTGTTTAATCCTATTTTTAGTTAAATTGTTCATTTGTTTGTCTGTATTGGTCCAATTATCATGAAATTTTGATATGTTCACAGTTCTTACTACCCAACAATCTAATGATCAATCTCACAATTATTTTGGCATTTGGCTTTTGGTTAAATTTGCCTGTGTTGGTCAGTTTAGCAAAAATTAATGATATCACTAATCGTGGACCACCCATCACATGAAGGTCAAATATCAAAGCCAGAAGAGGTTGAAACTATACATTTAGTGAACTGTGATCATTATTTAGAGAATAAAAACGGATTTTTGTGGTTGACCAACAGAAGAAACTTAACTTTTTTTTGCCCATTTTGAGATTTGGGCACTTAAATAATATTATACTATATTGCACATCGGTCAATATATTACCAGGGCAACAAGAGATTTTGAGTTCACCCAAATATTGTTGTCATAATAGTAATCTCAAATAGATTAGACACAATAGATTTCTTACTTACCGTTGGGCTACAGAGATTTCTTTAAAAGAGACAAAAAAGGTGATTTTGATTTGCTATATTTCAAGATAAAACCGGCTGAAATTTCATATTTGCTCTATCTCCTATACGAAATTAGAATTTCACAATTTTTTGATACCAAAGAACATTTTCTCGCTTAAATCCTTTCAATGGGTATAATTTTTGAGGAAGCTTTACAATAGGCAAAAATCCGAATTTTTCACTTTTTTTCGGGCCACCTGTTATGTGAAATCTCTCGGTGCCCCTTTAAGCATGTAAATTAATATTGAACTTGCCTAGGATTCCATTCTAATTTGCAAAAGAAAATGAATTTCTTTATCTTCAAGCTCTATTTTGTATTGCTGATAAGTGGCTTAATATATTTATTCAAATACAAATTACACATGTTTACTGCAACCCATTGTGTATAACCACATAAACCAATGTAAACCTGTTTAATTTTATTTTGCAAAGTATATTAAGCCATCTCTCTCATCTATCATTACAAAATAATTGTCGCTTGCTGCTTACTCACATTCTAACCATCACAAAGAAGTGTAAACAATTCTTATACAGACAGTGAGGTTAGGAGATTGCAAACAAACCTTTTTCAGATTGATCAAAACAAATGCCTCCTGTTTTCTGGCCATTAGGGAGCTTTCGAAATCCAACGACGGATAGTTCTATGACGGTTCCTCGAACATGTGCGCATGCCCCAACTTTGCGATACGTTGGTCCTCCAGATTCTTCAACATGCAAATAGCCCTACAACCATCGTGGCGAGGACGACAATGCTTGGTGTTTTACTGTCGTAGAACGATCCGTCGTGGAAATCGAAAGCTCCCTATTACCTTTGGACAACAGACCAGCCAGTAATGCATCTGCTATTCTGGGACCTGTTCCCCAAACTCGTGCGTAACCCTACGTGTATACTAACTCATGCGTATGTCCTACAAAACCGATCTTTTCATACCAGTTACACAGTGCTTTGGACAAATTGGCCCACTCAGGCATGACATAGTATGCACGTAGATTTATGACTGAGTTTTCGGGAACGGACCCCTGGTCACCAGGAGGACACCAAAATCATTGTAGGAAACTTACATATCCTGACACTATTTCAAAGAACATGAGACTTGAAATCCAGCAGCCAAACGTCTCTTATTCCACATCTATATTGCATTTAGATCAACCATGGTGTGGTGCTTAGCACTGAACACTTTTCTCCTTTATCAGATAGGGTTATGTGCAAAGTATTAAGTAATAGTAATGTGTTGTCTTCTTTGGTATTTACCTGAGACAAATCTGACTAGCATTGATGGTTTGAATTCATGAGGGGTTTGCAACCCAAGACCTTTACAATTGACCTTTTCTAAAAGTTAATTTACCAAACTTGATGACTCTGATAAGTGTCCTAACGGGTGATCACACGCAACTGTTGGGTGCAATTCTTGCATGTATTTCGCCTTATGCGTCACTGGCAAGTGCTTGTGAATGTGCGCGAGCATCTAAGGAGGATCGCATACATTGTATTTAGCTCAGAACGTTTCTAATTAGAGAATAAAGGTATAGGTTTTGGGAACCGGTACTCTCTTTACGACGCATTGAGACCAAGGTGATACCATTATTTTAAGTGGAAGAACGAGGCCGGAGGCCGAGTTCTTCCATGCAAAAATAATGGTGTCGCCAGTTTCAATTCGTCGTAAAGAGAGTACCAGTTCCCAAAATCATACCTTTATTCTCATTCTTAAACAGCGTTATAATTTTAAGGCCATCTTTAACCCAATTGCAAGATCCTTATGGCTTAAATAAAACAAGAAAGGACTGCCACTACCCAGTGATAAAAATCGAACAACCCGTTGAGCGCAACAAACATACGTAACGAGACGCAACATTGGCAGATGCACGCGAATGCAGCAAAATGCGATTTCACGCGAGCGCCTCAAGCTTCAGATAACATCAATACGCAGCACGTACTACCTGGGTTTAATTGTCGAATTGAACCCGGGCATCAGCCAATGAAATTGCTTACATTTTCACAGGTTTTTAAGAATGTTCAATTGAAAAGGTCTATTCTGTAAATCTGTACAATGCTTGAGAGCACCCTGGCTAATGGCTGCCAGTGAGGAGATAGAATGTGCTAAATTAGGGGCCGGTTCACTCATGGATTTTCATGAGTAAACGCTTGTTTTGGCCCGAGGGCAGGCCGGCGCCGGGCACCTCAAAGCGACCCCCGCCGGCCTGCCCGAGGGCCAAAACAAGCGTTACTCATGGAAATCCATGAGTGAACTCTGTTCACACATTATTTTGCATGTTTGTACCTTAAATCCTCCAAAATCAGCTGCAAAGTCACTCTTTTCATGTCATGTATTCGTCTTCTTCACACTTGAGAAAAACAGCACGATTGATGTATCAAATGGGATGTTCCATTACAGAAAAGGGGTGTGCTTCGAATGTGCACTAACATGCAAAATATTTGAAAGCATGTTTTGTGTTTTATTCAACACATATTCCGAAAAATAATTTTTTTTTATTAATAGTCAAGTGTATTGGGCTTCAATATTTATTTGGAGACAATAATAGTCGTAGCAACCATGCTCATTGTACACATGCCTACCCCAAAAGTGATCAGAAATTGATTGCTGCAGGGCATTAAACGTTGTTTATGACCGGCTCTCAACCAATCACAAACGTGGAAATCTCCTAATAATGTGTGAACAAGTTTGTTATATAGGCTTGTACACAAGATTTATTGCCCCACCAAAAGTATTTCAGAAGGGGACTATGAAAGGAGTGTATGGATATGCATAACTTTTCTTGCAGTTTTTGTGTTGCCTGCCTTAAGGCAGAAAGACACAGAGGGATCACTTTTTCCACTGTTGTTGTGGGCGCCAGCTATAGCTGGAGGACCACTTAGCAATCCGTTGTGCGTGTGTGTGTATGTGGATGTATGTGTGTGTCACTAGAATGTTGTTTTTTTTAAAATTGCATTAAGTTTTTAAAAAAAATTGACCCCAATTGAAAAGTTGAAGTTCAATTGGAACCAAACTTGTGTCATTGGTGCACCATGGGATCCCTCATTTGTTGATTAGGTCATGTGCCAAGGTCAAAGGTCATATGAGGTCAAGTTGAAAAATAGGCTAAAATGTAAAATTGACCTCAATTGAAAAGTTGAAATTCAATTGGAACCAAACTTGTGTCATAGGTGCACCATGGGATCCCTCATATGTTGATGCGGTCAAAGGTCATATGCCAAGGTCAAAGGTCATGGAGCGGCCCACAGCTTATATTCTTTGAATATAGCGAGCGCGAAAGCCGAGAACTGCGAAATTCTAGTTGTTGATGTAGTCATTTGCCTGTAATAACTGCATACTTCAATGGATTTAAACCAAACTTGAGTCATAGGTGCAATGTGGGATCCCACATTTGTTGATGAGATCAAAGGTCACATACCAAGGTCATAGGTCAAGTTGTAAGATTTTTTTTGAGGTCGAAGGTCACATGAGGCCTATCAATCACAAACCGCAATGGCAGGCGACACAAGCGGTCTGAGGAGAGCAATTTTTGCTACTTGGAGCACATGTATAAAGCTGTCAGTCCAGTAACAACAAAATAGACTTTTTTTCCTTAACTGTCTTTTTATTTCTGAAGTAAACTATTACATATAACAAGACTGCAAAGGTACAATACAAAATGTATAAAAATAAGGTGGCCGAGTCACCTTAATTTTGACTTGCAAAATAATTTTATCAATAAGTTAAAATACTGATACACCACTAATGTATAATTGTTCTGACTACATTAACCAAGTAAAATAAACAAGCAATCAATCATAAGCTATACCATGTTTAGTCCAAGGTGAAACAACCCGTATTCTTCTGCCACTTATGCATTTTGTCTTATGAATTAACTAACTCACTCATGCACTTTTTGGCCATTTTGAGATTTTGGTACCCCCAAAATCTGTATCACCCATATATTCCTAAAATTATTAGTTCTAAACAATTCCAATTCTAGATACAGCAGAATTTCACTTGACCACATCTCACTGGAGCACCATACAGTTACCAACAGAAAGACCCAACTCTGAGTTTTTAGCATTTTTTTGAGTTGGGATCTTTTATTAGTCAACCCTCGCAATAATTCTAGAGTAAAACATGGTTTGCAAATGATTTTTGTAAAATTTGAGGCATTTCAGGGGAAAATCCTTTAACATTAAAACTTTGTTTTCCTTTGCTTTAAACTCATTTCCACCATGTATAGACCTTATTCGTAAATGATCCTTTCCAATCGATGATGGGGAAAAACTGGTGTGAGCATCTAGC
This sequence comes from Ophioderma brevispina, assembly GCA_023653785.1. Classification (NCBI taxonomy): domain Eukaryota; kingdom Metazoa; phylum Echinodermata; class Ophiuroidea; order Amphilepidida; family Ophiodermatidae; genus Ophioderma; species Ophioderma brevispina. The sequence continues at coordinate 16,127 of JAMKCH010027650.1, forward strand.
ACTTAGCCAGTGCTTGGCTAGTGGCAACTACTTCACTTTTGTATAATCTTTAATGACAGAAAAAGGCCAACTCTGAATAAGGTCAATTTAGAAATTCAGTTTTTGTATTTTCTATTATTTCGTATTGGAGCAAATATGAAATTCAGCCTGTTTTATGTATTGAAATATATACAAATCAAAATTACCGTTTATACATTTCTGTAGCTAAAGACAAGGGCATGGGCGGCCCACAGCTTTATATTCTTTGATATAGCGAGGCCGCGAAAGCCGAGAACCGTGCTAATTGCTAGTTGTTGATGTTGATGTAGTCATTTGCCTGTAATAACTGCATACTTCAATGATTTAAACCAAACAATTGAGTCATAGGTGCAAATGTGGTGATCCCACATTTGTTGTGAATCAAAGTCAACATACCAAGGTCTAGGTCAAGTTGTAAGATTTTTTTGAGGTCGAGGTTCACAATTAGGCCTATCCATCACAAACCGCGAATGCAGGCGACACAAGCGGTCTGAGGAGAGCAATTTTTGCACTTGGAGCACTGTCATAAAGCTGTCAAGTCGAGTAACAACAAATCAAAGTCACTTTTTTTCCTTAACTGTCTTTTTATTTCTGAAGTACACTATTACATTAACAAGACTTGCAATAGTACAATACAAAATGTATAAAAATAATGTGGGCCGATTCACCTTACTTGTGACTTGCAAAAATTTTTAATCAATACTTTAAAATACTGATACACCACTATGTATACTTGTTTCTGACGACATTAAACCAGGGTAAAATAAACAAGCATCATCATAAGCTATACCTGTTTAGTCTAAGTGAAACAAACCCGTATTCTTCTGCCACTTATATGCAATTTTTCTTTCTGAATTAATAACTCACTCATGCACTTTTTTGGCCATTTTAAGATTTGTACCCCCCCAAAATCTGTTCACACACCCACTATATTCCTAAAATATTAGTTCTAAACTCAATTCCATTCTAGTACAAGCAACAATTATCACATTGACACAAATCTTCACTGGAGCACCATACAGTTAACAACAGAAGACCCAACTCTGAGTTTTTAGCATTTTTTTGAGTTTTACTCTTTTATTCAAGTCAAAACCCTCGCAATAATCTAGACTATAAAACAATGGTTTGCAAAAAATGAATTTTTGTAAAATTTGAGGTCATTTTTCAGGAAAATCTTTAACATTAAAACTTTTTTTCCTTTGCTTATTAAACTCATTTCCAACAATGCATATCCTTATTCGTAAATGAGTCCGTTCCAATCGATGATGGGAAAAGACTTGTGAGCATCTAGCACTTAGCCAGTGCTTGGCTCGTGGCAACTATTCACTTTTGTATAATCTTTAATGCAGAAAAAAGGCCAACTCTGAATAAGGTCAATTTTATAAATTCATTTTTGTATTTCTATTATTTCGTATTGGAGCAATATGAAATTCAGCCTTTTATGTATTGAAATATATACAAATCAAAATTAACCGTTTATATATACTACATTTCTGTAGCTAAAACAGGTAATAAATCATTTGATATGACATAATCTTGAAATTCTCTCATTGCACTTAAAATTAGTTGTATTAGATGAAGACAATTTTCCACATATCAAGAGGTGAGAGTATTGACACATCTTTACTAAACTTAATTCAGAATCCCTTGGACCATACTGAAAAACCGTGAAACAATCATGACAATGCAAGTAAATGCACGTGCATGTATTTGTGATACCAAAACATTCCGGTGAGTATATTGAGAGTCGAATTTTGCAGCATATTTAAAATCCCCCGTGAACAACTATGAATCCTGGAGCACAACAATTTACATTCTTGTACTAAAATAAAGTTGTACTCTGAAACACTAACATAGTTTAGGCTCCATGTTTCTGATGTGATCATAAGTCGTTTGTGTAATAGCTGCCATTTTGTCAAAATCCCATCAACCCTACTATTATTCATGTCTTTGATCAGTGCTACTGAATTGGTTCTTCAGGTGACACAAGCCTGAAGAACGATTTCAAGAGGGGGTGTGCATTGTGATATGCTTCAATGCACCAAACTCCAGATTTCTCTCATAGTGGGAATAGTTTTAACAGAGGTACCACATGGCAGCTATGCACTTACAACCTTAGCATTCACGGACATTTGGTCATTTTTACAAAAGCCTCACACAGCCACATTCTTGTTTATAGACTAACCCACTACTTGAGCTCCATATTAGGGCTGTAAATCTAATGGGTATTGTCTAAACTGGTAACCCAGGGTACCGAACCAATTGACTTTTATAAAAAACAACCCCTTATTTTCACCCATGTCTGAAACATACATTTTGTTAGCATTCAGTATAACTGACAAATATGAAATATTTTAAATGTAACGCATTGACATTCAAGTCACTCCGCAATGTTAATTCAGTCTGGGGTACCCGGTATATGTCACAGGCCTACTTCGACTCCCAATGCATTCGCTAGTTTACTCCAAAGGGTACCGCCTTCTGTTTTAATTGATGGACTAGTGAATGGATACCAGTTGGCTCATGCACAGTACGTAGGTGTTTAACATGCCTTCATGTATCGTACTCTCAAGGTATATTACTGTGATAACAGGGTACACACTTATACCGAGCACATACTATCATTCTCCCGCCCTTATCTTTTTAAGCTGATAGTCCATTTGAATAAGCATCACCAAAAACCTAAATGTGCAATATAGTCCATGTAAAAGCTTTGCGTAGTTGATTAAAATTTAATCATGTATAGAATAACACGTAAATATCAACATGAAGGTAAAGGTATTTCCATGGGGTTTTCCTTGCAGTTGGTACTCCCTGTCATAGTGCATGGTGGTTGGTTTAGGTCAGTGGTTAGGTACCAAGTGAAATGAAGAACCCACTTTGGTGGCTCAAGATAGAGTATACCCAACCCATTAAGTGGGTTTTTAATCCACCTAGGTACTTGCACAATGGGTTGCCTGTAGCTAGTGGATTGAGAACCCACTTTTGTGACTTAATGACTTGAGAACCCCCACTTTGGTGGCTCGAGATGAGTCCCCAACCCAATCCCAAAAAAAGGGGTTTCTTCATCCATCTTTGGTGCGTGCATAGCTAGGTGTATGAGAACCCACTTTAGCAGTATTTAACTACCTTTGTTTCAGAGCTATAGTCAAACAATTTTAGGCCACAGAAAAAAAAAAACGTTTTACAGATTGAACCGACCCTGATTTTTCCAGTTCGCAGAATTTTTTTTTTAGTTTTTTTCCAAAATTATGTACACTCAGCCTGTTTTTAGCCCATTTTGGCTAATTTTTGTAAAATTTTTCA
>JAMKCH010027651.1:0-18059 GCA_023653785.1 Ophioderma brevispina
AGATGGAGCAAGATTTTGAAGAAAAAAAAAAAAAAAAAAAACACATACATTATTGAACATTTCTTTCCACACACTCAGTGCATCATTGACATCATCATAATTCAAAACAATATCCCAATTTTTATTTTTAATAGAATCAACAAAAGCATTATTATTAAAGTTACTCATTGACCTATACTTAATTGTTTTAGATGGTAATTTAGGTTTTTTATTTTTACGTACCAGATAAATTAAGGAGTGATCACTTATACCAAAACTATGAACACCAGAGTCAGAAATACGATTAGGATTAGATACGAAAGCAAGATCAAGCTTTGTTTTGGTAGTTTCAGTAACTCTTGTATAATCATTAATAAGCTGTTTCATGTTACAATGAGCAGCAAGATTATTAATTTTGGCATTTACGGGCGGGCGGCAACAGGAAACTAAAAATTCATTGTGAAGAGCCTTATGTTAACCAAATCCTGTCAGACCTTGAAGGGCCCTGTGGGAATGAATTATATTGTTAGTAGGGGGCTTGTGCCAATATGGCCAAATGCTGACCTTTTGGTGCAATATTGATCTTTTCTTACATTTTCATACCCCATACCCCTGTGTCAGACTCAGGGGAGGACCCTGGGGGAATGAGTTAGATGGATAGTCAGAAGCTAGATCCCTCCTACAATATACCTATAAGTTTGGCTTCTCGATCTAGCTCATCTAGAGAAAAAGATACGGCCAAATGTTGAACTTTTTGTGCAATGTTGACCTTATGTTTCCCCATCCCCCTGTCAGACTAGCAAGTTCAATAAGTTCAACTCAAGCTAGTCTTGATCAAGACTATTGAATTATTTCAACAGCAAACGATTGAAATCCTCATGTTGAAATAAAAGCTTATTATTCGGTAATTATTAGTATCCTTTAACAATGCCAGTGTAGTGCTGCGGTTTTCACTATTTTTTTAACAAACATTACCAAAGTTTAGATGGCATATGTGTACTTGTATGCAAAATGTGGAATTCGTTTGTTCGATCGATCCATGAGCAAAAGAATTCCACACTCCAATTACATGCCTTGCCTGTGACATTTAGACCTTCCTATTTACTTTTAATGTTAGATGCAACACTGGCCTACCATTTAAAGGCAGACTCAGAGATTTCCTGAGGAGGGCGCCCTCATTTTCCGAAAAATTGTGTTTTTTGCATGTACATAATGCTTGTCCATAAACTAATCAATGTGTGAAATTGCTAAGCTAAATCGAATTCCTTCATACAGAAAATCACAACTTTGTTATAAAATTCCGGATCCGGAATTTTGGTTATACACAGTATCCTATGGGACGTAATACTACACATAAATGTTTACTGCATCAAAACGATCAATCCGATTCATCTCAAATTTCGGAATTGTGCATTTTAGGTTACTATCTTTAGTTCTACTTGACTATTTTTCATTATTACACAATAAAATAATATTTCGAAATCTCTGAGTCAGACTTTAAGATCATGTGTAATATCTTGTAGTTCTTTGACCGTTGTATTATGTGCTTCCTTTCAGAGTGAATTCAGGCAAGACAACTTCAATGCTGCCATGTCTGTGTTGAGAGATTCAGGGGATGCTGCTAAGGGGGACCAGAAAGGAAGGAGAGGTGGAACAAAAGGTAATAACTCATGTTATGGGGAGAGGGAAAACCAAATTGAAAGGGGCATGGTCCGATCATTAATAGCCTCTTCCCAGGAACCCCAGATATTACCGGAAGTGGTCAACATTTTTGTGTCAGGAGACCGCTACTATTTTTCTCATTTACCTTGTGAAATCTTAAGGCTAATGTTTGGTTTGGATGTTATGAGCGAAAACAAACTCTATTTTGGTTGACGAATATCTTTACACTGTATTCAGTGGGGCTTACAAAATGACATTTTTAGCTCCCATATCAAAACAAATTGAAATATCAGTATGAAAAATTAGAGATTGGGTGTTAGGATCCAGGTTCAATCAAGATGAAAATGTTATGTAATTAAATTGAGCCATCGCCCTTTAACTTCTGTCTGGGACGGGTGAGGGGGCATAAAAAGTGACTTGTGTCGGCGCAGGTGGTTTCATAAAGTAATATATGTCTTGAGGCAGGAGGGGCACATCATGTAATAACTTACATTGTTGGGTAGAAAATGGGGCAAAATGTAACTTACGTCTGGAGTTAGAGAGGGGTACAAGATGTAACTTTTGTTTACAGACACAAAGGAGCACAAAATGTTGCTTAAAGTGGCAGAAAAGGGGAATAAAATGTTACTTTTATCTTTGAGCAGGAGAGCGGGCACAAAAGGTAACTTGCATCCAAGGCAAATGTATCAATTGAAAAGCTGATCTCTTGCCTCAACTGCTGACTTTTTTTTTTATTAAAGTGTTAATATTACTGTAAAGATCTCAAATAAGTCTACAAACATAAGCAATTGTAACCAATATAATCAAACTGACATGATTGTTTTTTCATGTTAAAATTGATACATTGTAGGGCAGTCCAACATCTTCAAGATAGTCAAGATGATCATGGAGCGTAACTTCCAGCCCGTCATCATCTTCAGCTTCAGTAAGAAGGAATGCGAGGCGTATGCCATGAACCTCGCCAAACTAGACTTCAACACCAGTGAAGAAAAGAACCTAGTGGCTGAGGTGTTTAATAATGCCATCGACTGTCTCTGTGACGAGGATAAACAATTACCACAGGTGAGTTTGGTTGCCATGGCAACTGGTGTGGGCAAAACCTACACCCAAGATGGCAGCACCATTTTGTAAGCCAGTAATCCCATTGTGTACAGTGAGTATGAAGCCCTAGTAAGTAGGAGAGCAGCAATTGATGTCGTAAAAGTCAGAAGATGTGATATTGACGAACAGAGTCTAATATAAACAATAGAGCAAACGCCCGTGTTATTGAATAGGACAGCAACGTAACAGGTTGGTAATCGACAGTCTGTTGTCGCAAGTTGCTACAATGTACTTTTCCTGGCATGGCGACAACCATGGACATTTGTCGACAACAAATATTCATGGAGGAGCCTTATCACTTTTGTAACAAGCCGTTCCAGTAATCAAAATTAATTGTAATAACAACTGCCTATTGACTTTAATGGACCTTAAATTTAAACCATACTGTTTTTATACGTTCACCCTCAGGAAACATTTTTTCAAAAGGAATTCTACCAAATCTGTGAAAATAGTTTTGTTATAATAGCCAATGACCTCCAGAAGTTGTGGTCCACTTTTGCGTAGAAATAGATCAACCAACTCCCATGGGCCATGCTAGTACAGTGTGAGTTCAAAGAGTCAAATTGAGGTAATTGTGTTTTCCAGACAAGTGCTCAATCTCCCACTTTGTGTGTTATAAAGTATAATAAAACCAATTGAGAATTGGGCCCGCAAAAGATTGAGTCGACATTGACGAAACGGCCATCGGGTTAGATTTACCACATATCGACAAAGAAACACAAACCTACCAGCTCTAACGTCCGAAAAGTCTGAAAATAGGTCTCAACATCGATCTAATTTTAACATGTATTGATTGTTGGAAAACGTTGTTGGACACAAAGTTAGTCTACCCCAATCAATCCCTAAACCATTTAATACCAACAAACAAGGAGTAACAGTTAGAGATGAACCAGAGGGTGTTTTGAGTCAATCCCACAATGCACCAATTTTGGGAATTTTCACCTCAATAGGGTCATGTGATTCCACAAAAATCCTATTCTTAACATATAAAAACCGACTTTTATGCTCATTTTAGACTAGCAAGTGTTAGTACTTAGGGAATTTTTTGCATGATCAGGAAATGTCTTGTGGTTCTTGAACTTTTGAAACACATTTTATCCCTAAGTACTGACATGTGTTTTGTACGGTACAGTATAGGCACATTGTAATGCATTATGGGATTGATTCAAAACACCCACTGGAGATGAACAGAAGCCGTAAGACATTGTACCCATCCAAGCCAGGATTATCACATTGCTAAATCAAGACAACCAAGTGGTTGATTTCTTGTTAACGGGGAAATGAAAAAGCCAGCTGAATTCAATAGGGCTTGAACATGCGCGTGTGAACAGTTTTAAATTTGTTACTATGAAAGCACACGTTTTGAGTGATGGAGCAAGCTTGTCCCCTGGGTAAAATGCCTTAGCAAGTTTTTGAACTGGGATATTCATATCCCTCTCTTTGGTGGATTCTCAGTAAATGGGAGTTATGCCTCGTCTTAAATTTGGAACTGGTGATCCAGAAGGCAGGTAATACCATCGGTTGCTTACGACTTTCACAGTTGGTCCTCGTTTCTTCTCTGTGAATGTTTCGCTCGTTCCCTTGGATGCTGAAAGTGGCATAGGGTTTATAAACCAGCAATGGCATTTGTTAAGTGTTGATCTAATTCTTCACGGTTTGGTACTTGTTGAAAATCATGTGCACTTCTGTATCATCATCACCATATTCCAACATATGGTTTGTCGGTCCTTGTCCTTGCAAATTGCAGAGAAGATAATAACAAAAATCTTGATATAGTGCCTAATGCAGAGGGCTCTATGCGCTTCACATAGAAAGGAGCAATTATATCATTGTCAATGCGACAAATACAAAAACAATAGCTACAATTTCCGAATAGTCTCACATGTTTCCGCATATTCCACCTTCTGTATGCCACCTTCTTCCTTCATCCCCCTTCTCTTTCTCATGAGTTTGAGTTTTTCTTTTGACAGTTTGTTTTCTTTGGTATGTTTCTTTTTCCCTGCTACTTTGGTTGCTGATTTAGTGATGATATTCACTATTTCCTCAGAATTTGAATTCACATCTTGGTCTTCCAACAATGATTTACATCAATTATACAAAATTTCAATATAACTTAAGATAAAGTTTAAGTAGAAATTCAAACATATATGTATTGTGACCAACAGATAGAAGAGAAAGACAACCCAGTTGCCTCCCATACTAAGAACATATGGGATACACCCGAATCGTCAGCTGTGATTATCTGTGTGTATGTACCCTATAGCGACATCGGTTAAGTCTTGATCTTAGATGTACTTGGTGATGAATTAAGATAGTTATCGATCAACAAGTAAACTATTTCAGCAAAAGTCAGCCTCGTGTTACGCGAATTACGTGCTATATTGCATACTGCATAATCCCCTTTAAAGGTGCAGCAAGAGATTTCACATATCAGGTGTCCCTTAAAAAATCAAAAGTACTGATTTTTGCCCTGATGTAAAGCTTTACATCAAAAATATCCCCATCTGAAATGATTAAGCTGAGAAATTTGCCTTTGGTACAAAAATTGTGAAATTTCTAATTTCGTATAGGAGCAAATACAAAATTCAGCCTATGTTTTACATTGAAATATAAGCAAATCAAACACCTTTTTTCTCTCTTTTAAGACATTTCTGTAGCCAAATAAAATGTAAGAAATCTATTGAGTGTCTAATCTGTATGAAATTACTATTATGACAGCATATTTGGGTGTCTGCCAAATCTTCCTCGTGCCCTTTAATTAAAAATTTAATTTTTGTCATCAACACAGGTGGAAATGTACTTCACTTTCTTCTGCAAGCGAGGCATCGGCCATCAATCACTGGTTCTCTTCTCCCAATCCTGAAAGAACTATCGAAATCCTCTTCTCCGAGGGCCTCCTTAAGGCGTTATTTGCTACAGAGACATTTGCTATGGGACTCAACATGCCAGCCAGGACAGTGGTCTTCACTAATGCGAGGAAGTTTGATGGCAAGGACTTCAGATGGGTAAGGTCAAAGGTCAAATGATTTTAGAAAAAAAAAATTATGTCTGTCGTGAGCCTGATTATAGTTTGAAATGAACTTGCATAGATTTATGAATTCTAAATTATTTCACGGTTGCACATAGAACATGTCAGCAGGCATATCTGTTGAATTTGTTCTTTATTGTTCATCTTGCTGGTTGTGACTTGGATGAATTAGTAAAGTAGTCTGAGGCCTAAAAAAAAAAGGTTTGTTTGCCCTTTTCTGACTGACCCAAAATATTGGAAATATTGGATTTTTTTTTTAAATTTTGGATTTAAAAAAAAACTCTTTAAAATACATACTCATCTGTCCCAGAATGTATTTTAAATCAATATCCTGTAATACAAACCCCAATGCTTGGGATAAACCAATTCCAAATATTCTTTGGCAGATTAAATATGAATGGCAATGAAAACCACAAATTTTTTCCTGTAGGTATTTCCCCGGGGGTATTTCATTCATAAAATTGTGCTGCTCATATAAGACGAATCTCGATCCCATCCCCTTTTCTCTTATATCTATGTATACTGTATACATTCATATGTAAAGAAGAAAGGGGATGAAATGAAGATTCAGCACATTTTATACAGGTCGTTTGATGTACGTATGATGTGTAAAAAACAAAAGCGTCTATGTTTGATTTTTTTTCTACATTGTATTATATTTGCCAAAAAGTGTACAACAAATAAAAATGAATTAATTTAATGAAGTTAGACGAAACATGCTATCCGATTTAATGTTTTTGACACATTTTTAGATACTATTTTGTTAATATCGTCCATGAAATACCCGGTACAATGCTGTCAAACTTGCACATGATTTTAAGATGGCGTCTGACAGTGCGCAACACACAGCAAAACATGGCACTTCTGTTGTATCTAGCCACGTCACATCTGTCAATTTGAATGCTACATTTTACAGTTTGTACCAGAAGTACATACTAGATACAAAGTATTCCATGCTACAATTGGAAAAGGTATTGGTGGCTGCACCGTACAAATGGCCCTGGCAGAATTTTGGTCACGTTTTTGTCTTTTTTTATTTGTAAACCAGGTCCGTCTCCAGACATGCAATGTGGCATATCCAGATTAATTGTACCAAAAGACACATGCCCTAAATCCGCTTTTTTTTAAAAAATCGACCGACCGACCCTCCCGATTTTCAGGCCAAAAGGGCAAACAAACTTTTTTTGTTTAGGCCTAAGATGAGTGATGTCATGACGATTCCATTGTTAGGAAGATCAGTCTGGGAAATTCCCAAATACATGAAATAAGGGCATGATATTTATACACTGCAAAATCTAGATTATCATCATCTAATAGTGTCGAAATCTACTGCTTGATATTATAGTGTAGATTAACACTTAAGTGCCTAGGGGGAGGGTCCATAGTACCCAAGATTTGTTTTTCTCACTTGATATTTCTCACTTGTGAAAAATATTTTCAATTTTTTGTACTGTGTAATGACTTCTTCTTCTTATCGTGTCCAAACCTGTGGTTTCTCAAATATGATGAAATCCAGCCAGAGATGGTTAAAGGGTCTGGCTGCTTCACTGAATTCCGCAAGTCCTTGTTTGTGCATTGGTTCGCCCTCCGTGGGCAGACCACATAGGTGTGTCCATTGTCTGTGGTGGCTGTTCCACAACCCAGGTAGTATCCTGGTCTGCTTCCAGATATCCCCACTTCTGGCAGAAACCTTAGATCGGCCAGTTCTGGTTCTCAATCTATTGAGGCATCGCCATTCAGCCCAGGAAGAGTCATCTCCCTGTGGAGAATGCCTCACCATGTCAATACCGATAGATTGTTTCCTTGGGTTGATGCACGTCTTTCTTTCCACAAGGCGAACTCTCTTTACCTCCTTAGAGACTGTTGCACAAGAGGTTGGACTTTGCTTAGAAACTCTCTCGAGATTTAAGGCGGTTGGCACTAGGTATCTGTCCAGACATTGGTTGCTTTCACATTGGATACTTGGCCGCTACTCTCTTGCATGCTCGCTACGCTACGACGGATGTCCCTTGTGAGCATTTCTGCTAGGATGTACAAGGTTTTCCGTTGGTGTTGACGGAGGCATCCTGTGATAAGCCGGCAGGAGGCATTTGGTGTAACTTATCAATGCGCTTCTTTCCATAAAAAATGAGATAATTAGCTTGGATCCCTAGGAACCCCCCCACACCTTAGGCATCGATGGTAGTGTGATTTTAAAAATAAAAATTAGCAAACCCTGTTGCCAGAAATATTTTTCTGCTTATTTATTTTCATATGCATGAAACAAAATTATATAATCAGAAAAAGAATTAACCCGTTATGTGCTGAAAAGGAAAACGATTGTCATCATTGAGGTGACTGCGCGCCATTGCTGCACAAACTTGGCAAATACATTTCATTTAATACTGCCCCACAATAAATTTTAGAATGTACCAAAATGGTACTTTTGGTGCTAAATATACTGTAAATATTGTCTTCTTGAGCAATATAAACCATCAAAATGATTTGCAATGTTTATGCTGTGGATGCAGGGTTGCGGAAACATGAGCGGTTTTGACACATTTTTGAAAACATGATTTGCCCCTAATTTCCAGACGATAAACCGGAACTCAATTATACATTATATTGCAATTTGTCCTTGTCTTATGACCCATCAATTGTGGTATGAGTTATTGAAAATTTCCTTTGGGAAAGCAGTTTTCCTTGGGGGGGGGGGTCCATGGAACCTCCCTTGGGCACGCATGTGAGTGAAAACCCCTTAGCATTAAGTGTTAAAGAGACACTCAGGCACATTGAAAAATAGTGCGCCCTCAAGATTTTTCAAACTCGATAGGTTTTTGCATGGTTGTAAAGCTTTAATATACCAACGCCTCACCCGATTATTACGACCAATCAGCTTGCTAATGGGTAACGGAACGATTCAGCATACGACGACAATTGGCGTTTAACACAAGAACACACGCCGTATGCATTTTTCCACGCATGCACCTGTTTGACCGTTCTAAGAACCTTTTGTGGTTTTAATATCAGTGAGTACGAGTCAAAATATTCATAGAATATACAACAGTTGTTGATTAAAAGTTATGGCCAAACTTAATTTAGCCTACACATTATACCCTGGAATAATCCTTAATCCTCAATATCAATGTCTCTGTCTGTTTGGGGGGTATTTATTTTTATGTGTAAAATATATCTCTGTTCTTCCAATGGCCTAGACTATCAATTTAGAGGAAATTGAAGAAATTTCATATTTTGTAAAAAATGGCCAGTGCCGCCGCTTTAAGTGTGTACAAAATATACCACATCCTCTAATTACTGATTCATTCATTATAAAATCATATTAAGATCGATACTATTTTGTTATGAAAATAATTGTAAAAGAGGCTCTCTATATATTTTAAGCACAAAATCCACACTCAATGTGAAGAACACAGTGTGCAAATAGTGACTGATAGGATATAAATTTTGCAATGGATATATATCATGCCCAGTATTTTTGAAATTTCCCAGATGATGATTCCATATATAGTTAGTGTGATTCTAATATGTAAATAGTGTACTGATTGAGTGGGTCCTTGGGTCTCTATCCCGTGTGAAATTTTGTACCACTACTCCGTGGAAGATTAAATCCAGTCTTTCATGGATGAGATTGTGGGGATTTCAGAAGGGGGCAGCCCAGAGGGTGTTTGAGTCAATCCCACCATGGCACACCATTTATGGTGGAAATTTCCCACCTTCCTTAGAGTCATGTGAATCACAAAACTCCAGTCCTTAACACATGATAAAAAACCCAACTTTAAACGTCATTTTGGCCCCAAAGCATTAGTACTAACTAAGGATAAAATGGTTCCAAAAGTTTAAGACCACAAGGGACATTTCATAATCATACAAAAAATCCCCTAAGTATTGACATGTGTTTAGTATACACTATGATTTACAATAGGCTCATCCTCCAAGGACACAGTTTCAGTGGGTTGTCTGTACATGCATTGACATGAAACTGACCTTGTGTCTCTGGTCATCATATATCACACCCCAAAACCAGGGTGTATTTTCTAAATACACTGATGAATTGAAGTGATTGAACTGTGCCATGGGAGTTGAGACAACTCTAGCTCATAGTGATAGTACATCATGAGATTGATTCAAAGCACCCTCCTATCATGATTGGGTTTCAAATGCACAGTGTATCCCTTGAGATTTGTGCGCATAGTCGGTACCATTGTGTGGGATATATCATCGTTAGGATGACACAAAACCCTGCAATTCAGGTTTTGTCAAAAATTAAATGGTGATATTTTCTTGTAGCTCATTTGCCATAAGTGAGTACTTAACAAAAATATGTTTGTGTATCTGCAAAAGTAATTTCAAGGGAACACTACCACTATCAATTGTGTGATAGAAAGCACATTAAAACCTAGATGTTTGGCCCATGCATTTCATGACACTGAAAATTGTAAATACACTGTTTGCCATCCCCAGTGATAAAATAATGGTGCTGTCGTTAGCAACATAAAGAGGATTGTATACTTACTTTTCCGGAAATTTCCGGCTTTTTGGCCATAAATTTAAAAATGTAAATGTTTTTGTTTAATTTTTAATATTTTTTTTTCAATTTCTGAGATCAAAGTGTTAATGATAAAGGTAAACTGCATCAGAAATCCAAGTTTTAAGTACCAATTTATTTAGAGAAGGGGTCTTGTACCCCAAATTCATGTAAGAAAATATGTTCCCCGGAACTTTAACGGATGCTACGCTAAAATTTGGCCTTCATGTCGGTTCAAATTTTGGATTTTTGCTCCTCTGTTACATCTCTGCATAAGAGGATTGTATACTTATGACCTATGTGTATTGTCCACCAGAGGGTGTATTGAGTCAATCCCACAATGCATCAGTTTTAGGAAATTCACCTCAATAGGGTCACATGATCCCATAAAAATCCTATTCTTAACACATAAAAACCCTGACTTTAATGCTCGTTTTAGCCCACAAAGCATTAGTACATAGGGAATTTTTTGCATGATCATGAAATGTCTTGTGGTTCTTGAACTTTTGGAACACTTTTTATCCCTTAGTACTGACACGTGTGTTTAGTACAGTACAGTATAGGCACATTGCAATGCATTATGGGATCGATTCAAAACACCTTCTGATTGTCCACTAAACCATTTATATTTCATTAACCAACAGCTAACATCTGGTGAGTATATTCAGATGAGTGGGCGTGCCGGTAGGCGTGGCTTGGATGACAGGGGCATTGTTATTCTGATGATAGATGAGAAGATGAGTCCGGGAGTAGGCAAGACGATAATACAGGTAAGAGATGAGCATTGGTGCAACATGGGGAGAGGAATTTTGGAAAGAGTTCCATATGTACCCCCCCCTTTTAAAATTATACAGGAAACAAATTCTTTTTTTATTTATGGCCTAACATTATCAAAGACCCTAACCCTAAGGCCAAAAATTAAAAAATGTTTGTTACATGTAGAACTTCAAAGGGGTACATATGGAACTTGTGCTGGAATTTTAGAGAAGAAAAGATAGCATCTAATATCATGTCATATTGGATGGGCAGTTCAATATTTTGAGAAGTGGATGCCGATGCAGCACTACGATAAAAATATTGGACTGCCCATCCAATATGATTCGATATTACATAGGCAAAACAACAAATCGTATCTTTTAGTTTCATTCTTATTTAGTTTTGGTTGTTTTAATCACCGAAAATATTTTTCATTTCAATAATAGGCCGTAAGAGAAAAAAAATATTTCCCACTCTAAAAAATGAACCAACATATACTAGCTGGGTAATTACCTTATACACATGCGCATGTGTAAACATTTGCGCGATGACACACTGTCTAATATTGCCTCATATTAGATAAGCAAACAACCAATGAGATTTGCATGTTGGGCCTTGCTAAACCCCACCAAAATGAATTTTTTGTAAGAATATTTATCTCAATGGTGTGGGTATTAGCCATATCTTTGATTGAGACAGGATGGGCTTGCCATGAGAGGAGACTTGCCAGAAAACATGGAGTCCTTGTATAAGAAGTTGCATTTTGGTAGCATCTTAAAGAGACACTGGTACATTTGAAAAATAGTGCGCCCTCAAGATTTTTCAAAATCAATATGTCTGCATTGGTGTAAAGCTTTTATATACATAGCCCTCACCTAAAATGATTAAGACCAAATCAGCATCCTTGTGGGTAGACAGAACGATTTTAATTAATGTCGCCGGCGACATTAATTCAGCAGACGACGGAAATGGTGTTTAACACAAGAAAGCACACGCCGTATGCATGATTCCCATGGCATGCACCCTGTGTGACTGGTCTGTGACCTTTGTGGTTTAAATATCAATGAGTACGAGTTTATGATATTCATGTAATATACACTTTTGTTGATTAAGTTATGGAAAACTTAAAAGTTAGCCTACAAATTACCTGGATATCTTTAACCTCTTATTAATGCTCCTATCTGTTATTTTTATTTGTAAAGTTTATCTCTATTCTTCCAATGGCCTAGACTATCATTTTAAGGCAAATTGAAGAAATATTTTCATATTTTGTGAAATGTGCCAAGTGCCTCTTTAACTTCAGATATTCACCACCCCAAACTCCAATCATTTGCTTTATTAAACCCTCAGCTGACCGACTTCGTGGGGGGTCACGTTCATTTTCAAATTTAACTCTTTATAAAGTCAACATGGACCAGGAGATGGCGGCCAAGCCTCATTCACGATAGCAACGCTACTCGGCAAAAATATAGCAAAAGAATTACAGCAAACTTGAGAACAAACCACAAACCAATTTGGGTGCTTCGATGTGGGTTGGTCATTTCCATTGGGCGTTTCCATGACCACGTAACGACTGCATCCTTGTTGTTATTCATACAAAAAGATCAGAAATAACCCTAACAGTGGAGTTGATTCTTCAGCTGGCAGCAGTTTTGGATAAAGAAAATATTCCTTGACAAGATATAAAAAAAATCAAGAATTTTTTTTAAGATTTCACTTTTACGTGTTGAACCAATCACAACGTCTAAAATTGGGATTTCTTGGCCACCCTCCCCTGACACGACTGACATATCAGTAACTAGCAAGCAATTAGAAGCGACTATTTTTCTCATTCATCCAGTGAAATGATAATGCTAAAAGGTGATTTGTTTGGATGCTATGAGCAAAAATGTATTTGATCCACCAATATTAGTTTTACACAGGATTTTGCAAGGCTTACAAAATGACATTTTTAGCTCCCATATCAGAAAGTTCTGATTGAAATATTGGCATGATACTTATATGATATTGGATGGCTGAGGTTGATAACAGTAAATATTGCCCGAGTCTAGATTAAATATCAGGCGAGTCAAAGACGAGCCCGATATTTTCTTGGCGAGGGCGATATTTTCTGTTATCAACCGAAAAAGCCATCCAATATTATTATTATTATGCAAGAAGAAGCTGACTTGACAGAAATAGTTTTAAAACGCCTTCAAAACTAATAAAAAGAGTGTATTTGCTTGACAAGTTGCATGACCGAAATGCCCAATATTTTTGCGTATTGTGCAGTGTTGGGCGGTATTGCACTACACGGAAGCTTCAGATGCATAATAATTTAGAGTATTGGGATCAAGGTTATTTGATTAAGATCAAAACTTAATATAATTTAATAATATTTAAAGGTGCTTGTTCCGATTTATGTGTATTGTGTTCTCTACATAATATGAGAGCACGGCACTTGCATATACACCCCATCAAGTACCGTGGGAAACCAGCTTGCGGTTTTGATGATAGAAGCAATAATGCTTATTGCAAAGCCCTATTAAATACTGTGCTAATATTGATGGTTAACCACTAAAACGGCAGTTTTTTGTTTATATCTTGGGAATGAAAAGGATTTGAGGGCTCAAATTTCAGGACGACAATGAGAAAAATACGGCATTTCATCTGATATCAAAATCGATACTACTTTTGGGTAAATCAGCGGGTCCCAAAGACGATCGGAACACACACCTTTAATGTTTTCTTTTCCTTTCTCATAGGGTCAACCAGATGCACTGAACAGTGCCTTCCATCTGACATACAACATGGTATGAATCTATTGAGATAGAAGTAGTACCCAGCGTATATGTTAGAGAAATCCTCTAACCAATTCAGAATGCTGCGCAATACCATAACTGGCTTTGAAAGTAAGTTCCTACCAGTTGAGGCGGTGCGTGCGAGTTACCACTTAAAGCCGGAAATTTCACACCGGCCATTTAACTGGAAATTTTACCATTCATTAAACGGAAGCATAGAAGCGTCCCACAACACACAAGGTGTTGCTTCAATCAGGGTCACAAAAATAGGAATCTGCAATATATACACTGCAGGCAATAGACCATCTTGTCAAATCCCCATAATGCATCTGTCTGTTCCCATTTCCATCCTGGAACTTGCACGCAAGTTCGTTCGTGAATCGTATCGTTCCACAAGTCATATCGTAAATGGCTCGTGGGGGGTCAGGATTTGATTTCAACTGTTAAGCTGATCCTGGCTCTAGCGTGTATCTATGATACGCACGCCTCTACATGGCCCGCGTTTTTTAAGCTGGGGGCGGAATGGGAACAGTCAGTGGTTTTACACCCTACCTTATTCGACACTTGACTGCGATGTACATGAACAGTTATGACCTCGTACACGGAACCGACGGTCTTAACGTCCCTCCGAAGGACGGGATGCTTCATGATTCATTGCCCAATTCCAAGTGAACACTGGAGGAGATCGATTCATGTTTACAACAAAATTTTGATTTGCTTCACTAATCGCCTACTAATGACAATCCGAGTACCTTTTCACATAAGTTAATTTTATCACAATGTATAAAATATCTAATGAAACAAAAAACATGGAGGCCTGATGTTGAAATTCACGAAAACAGTGATATTTTCGATCTATCTTGTCACCTGCTGGATGATTACACTATAGTGTAACGTCACAGATAAGGTAAATTTTGTGGGGTATTCATTACGAACGCTCTTAACGTATGTATTTTACGAGGTGTAGTCCGACTTGAGGCTGGACAAGTTCCTGGACGGAAATAGGCCATACAAGATGCAATTATGGGGAGCGTGCAAATGTCTCTAGCCGCCGGTAAGGTGCTACCCGCACGGTAATGTTCAGTGTAGTCGAACTTTACATACACACAGTTTCCTGCCATGTAATAGATAAAATAAAAATGCAGTGTTTACTTGTCCATTGATTCTGTAATTAAAGTTATCACACTTTCCTCTTTATCTTCGTCATGGAATGAACATTTCACTGATTGAAAAAAATGTTAACTATTGAAAATATGTTCAACAAATTACTGCATGGTTAAAACACCTCCCTGATTGGGTTAAACATTTAACTTGTAAAATTGGGACAACCTCAAGATATATGCTGGGTAAAAATTTCACTAAGAACACCCAGCTCCAAAATGAACCTGCAAGTTAGTTGTTGTTTATGGCATAATTGGAACCCCTTAAATTGGAGATGAACTGTTGAACATTGTCCCCAGAGATGCAGTTCAGTTATCCTCAGGTGGGGTAAATTATAACCACCTTAAACCATTTCAATTTAAAATGATACAGGATTTTAAACAGCGTGTTTGCCAATATGCAATTCCATGGCTTAAAAATGCCTGCACTAATTTGGTCACAGGCACTCTAAACTTGGATTTGGATAGTTGAACTCCCCATTGATGATGGAAGGAGTAGTAATTTTGTTGGGTTTGTGCGCTCAATGATTAAAGACACTATCATGAGTTGCTTGCTAAATCAGAAAATCGAAAAAAAAATCATCAACAAACAGATTTTTGCATGATGTATGTAACAAGTACAGACTGTACAGGTATCCTAACACCCTGCAAATAATAAGACCAGAAGCAACCTTAATAAGGACAGAAGAGGAAATTTTAGCCATTACCTGTCCGTTCCGGACCACTACTACAACACGTAATTGAATGGGGAATTGTATCATAGCACACTGCCTTTTCTTCCTTTTCTGTACAGTCCTACAGGTGGAAAAAGGTAAATTTGAAAATTCTAAAGACTATCCCTCACCTTGAAGCTATTCCTGCAAATTTTAAATATTTTTCAAATCACTGATAGGTCGTTAAGTTAAAACACATATGTACTTACAAAATGAATTGGAAGGAGATTGACTGGTTGGTTGATTCTTGCTTGATTGATTGATTGATTTGTAGAGTTAAAGAAATCTGAGGATGACTACAACAACATGGAGATCCCGCAGGAGGAGAGGGTTGAGACATACTACAAAATCAGACAGCAACTCGACAAATTATCCAGGGAGATACAGACGTTTATTGTCAAACCCAAATATTGCTTGCCATTCATGCAGCCAGGAAGATTAGTCAAGGTAGGTATGGAAATGGGAGGTTGTATAACAAAATATCAAAAACAAACTGGCAGAGGAGATACAAAATGTTTTTAAAAAATGTGTATAAGATCTTTCTAACTCCCGATATAAGGGGAGGGTCCACATGACCACCCCCCTCTGAAAACCACTTTGCTGGTGGAATTCTTACCAATTGATCCCATGACCCCATAACAGGAA
Source organism: Ophioderma brevispina (assembly GCA_023653785.1). Lineage (NCBI taxonomy): Eukaryota > Metazoa > Echinodermata > Ophiuroidea > Amphilepidida > Ophiodermatidae > Ophioderma > Ophioderma brevispina. The sequence continues at coordinate 16,350 of JAMKCH010027651.1, forward strand.
AAAAAATGAAAATCGATTGTACCAATTCATAATTTCATCAAATTTGCACAGGATGTAGTTAGTGGAATAAATAATCTAAATTAATTGTCAAAAGTGTGTCGCCTTTGATATGTTTTTGTTTTATTCTTGTTTTATCACAATAAATGAGACTTTCAAACAGCTGTGTATTGATATAGCCAGAAAGTTTTGTCAAGGTAGATATGGAAATGTGGTGTAGGGGTTGTGTAACAAAATTGAATAAACAGTTGCTTGTTTCAGGGTTACTATTCATATATCCAGTAAGATTAGTCAAGGTATACTCTGGGTCATAATTTCTTGAACGTAACAAACGCGCTTGTTGATCATTGCGTGTACTGCGTCTACATGCAACACGATGGTGTGCCATTTTGGCAGGGAACATGGCATGAAAAAGTGGGGAATTTAGGAAGCTCCTTCCTAGGAAATTTTTGTATTGAGGGAAATTTTGAATTTGGAGGGAAATTGTGCCTTGTTTGTACCAAAAACATATACAACTTTAGAAAAAACTTGGTAGCTGGGCTTCTCGGGACTAAACATTTTTCATACCGGGTTGGGGAGCGCGTGTATGTTCTAAACGTCCAGATTATGTATCCAAGCATAGTATGGAAATAGGAAGTATGTACTGTTGCCTGTCAAACTAGATGTGTAAAATCTCCTGAATGTTAATGGTGATGGTAAAGTAATGACCCTACAGACCATTTCTTTTACTCTCATTGAAATCCCACTTGGACCGTCTTCCTGTGTAAGATGGTTCTCCTGACAACTCTTTCATACTTATAAATATGTCAAAATGGTGATGATACTTTGGGCTGGTCTGTGGGTGAATTTCCGCAAAAGCCAACCAGGAGATGAGGGCGCCAGAGACGAGCCTCTGTATATCGCTGAGGTGCTGCTGAACTGCTCACAGGAAACGCCTAAAAGAAATGCCGTCACTGATGCTGCCAAGCCCACCAAATGCAGATGAGAGGGTGAAATGGTGGTACGTCTTAGTCGTCTTGTTCTTTTTGCGTATCCACAAGTCAGCGGTGCTGGCTTGTGGTGGTTTCGGGATTTATTCAGTTGATAAGCTGATCCAGGTTCGCTGTTATCCATGATAAGGACGCTCCTAACATAGCTCAATATTATGCACGTACACATTTGTGCACTCAGTTCTATATGTACCCTCTTCGAAGTTCGACATTAACAAATTCTTTTTTCATTTTGGCCTAGGGTTAGGGTAATGATTTACGCATCTAAGTCTTACCTTTTCTAAATTGAAAAAAAAAGGTTGGCAATAAATTGAAACCAATCGTTTGAAACTTCCAGACTGGAATACTACCCGAAGGGCTTTGTGGGAAAAAGGATGCGGCCCGTACGATTGCGTGGTCACTTTTCCGTGTTTGCGAGCACCGAATTACCCAACAACACTGTTTCAAATTTCTCGCTAGGTTCTATAGGTTCAACCCAATTGCGATACATATTCAAAACAAACATCGTAAACAGACTCTCTGATGCAAATTTCTCCATAGAACCCTTCGTTTTCCAGAGATCTTTGCTATTTTTTTCATTTGCCTGCATTCGTATGACGGACTGATAACATTAATCTCACGCAGCCGAACTATTCAGATAATATCTTTCACAGTCTGTGACACAGACTACACACTTAACGGACTCCGTAGTGTATTTGCTAGTGTCGCAATAAATTAACTATAG